>JACEIK010006568.1:77418-88414 GCA_018107945.1 Datura stramonium
TAAATAGGAAGGTACAATCAGCACGGAATAACCAACCTGGGCCCCCATTAGCCCTAGCACGACTATAAGCATCCTGGTTGTAGTTGTGTCTGAGTCCAGAGGATACTTGATATCTACACCCTGGGCATAAACGCTCGGCGGGGGTGTGTATGAGGCCAACCACAGCATATGAGGATCTGGATCCCCAGCTTCGTTCCTTGCAGACGGCATGCCGCTCCATAGAGCGACGTAATATCTCCCCTAGTGGGTGGCGACACAGCATTAACCCTAGGGTGGTCATGGAAGCTATATAGGTGTAATCCAGCCCAAAACAATACAAATTACGAGCCTCAACTGACAATAACAACTAGACATGATAACATACTCCTAACATGCTTTACTAGGATTCATACATTACTACTATGCTAAAGAAACTAACTTGCCGAAAGAAAATGCCTTAACATACCTCGTTCACTGTTTACCGATTAACTAGTGAATTTCGTCTTGTGCTCAACTGCCCTTCTCAACTGTAATCATATTAACGGAAGAGGAGGGCTACTTTATTACTATATTTTAAGAAAACGATAACTTATATATATATATATATACTGACTATACTCCAACTTATCGAAAGAAGATCAAAAACTCATAATTTCTCGGGAATCTAGAAGGGAGAAATACTTACTTTAGGCACGTGATCGTTCTGAAACTAGTTAAAAATAATTCCACCAACTTAGGCTCGGTGGGACGATGATTCGACAGGCGTATTTTATGAAAATAACTCTGCAGCCATGCTCTCTGCAGTCGTATACTTTGCTACCCATAGTTAATTTAGATTTGGACAGCGTTTAGCGGCGTAATTGGATGATTTTAAATAGTTTCCCTTCGTTCCTACATGTTCTGGCCGAGAATACATGAGAAATGAAATAATTTCCAAGTGTGAGGCCTTCATATACTTGAGGCGGCAGACAAGGCAACGTGGCACTCTGTCGGTCGCGCCAATTTACGGGTGTGCCACTTTGGGTAACGCGGAGGGGGCTTCTCCATGCCACTTTTCCCCTATGAGCAAAATGGTTCGGCCTCCTCCCGTGAAATCCCGACTTTGCACTCGTTCGGCCTTTCCCCGGGCCCTTTCCTCGTGAGTATGGAACTCTAAACCCCTCAACCAATCATGCGAATAGGCCGACTAAATGTTAAAAACTTACGAGGTGTAACATGGTGAACTCTCATGGATCACCCTTTTTCACTACACTTCTACCAGGTATGAAGGCACTCACACGGTGTGTTATGGGAACCATCTCTCCATCACAACTTGGAAACTTCTTTTTCAGCAATAACTTCAAATATTTAACAAAACTAGGATTCTCTTTTATTGTATCTATGAATGGGACTCGAAGTATTGCTTCTATCAATCACTCAATGTGATGAGAAATTTTGGCGTCAAGAGATTGTTTGGCCAACCTTTGCAGAAAGGGAGGAGTAGATAGAGGAGGAGTAGGTGGAGGAAATGATATAGCAATGTCATCAATACTCTCCTTAGTCTTCCCCTTAATTACTGCATCAACTTGTCGCTTCTTCGATCCGTCATCAACATCCTCATCAACTTTTGGCTTCATTAACCCTTTACATTTATCATCATACTCACACTCATTCTTAATATCATTTCCAAAAATAGCATCATAAACATCTTTAACCATGTGTTGTGTAGTTTTGCCACTTCTAGTGACTATATCATACATTGAACATTGGAGGTACAAACTTGCCCCTTTGGATAAGTTACGGTGTCACTAGGGAGATGCCCTTTTTTCTTGGGGTTTTGCTCTTGTAAAATATACCCCACTTGTTTCTTTGATTTTAGAATAGAGGTCGTGTTAGAGACAACAACTTCTGTCAAGCTTTTAAAACATACATCAGACCTTTCTTTATTGGCAAACACTTTCTCCAACATTCCTTCAATTTTAGAACCCTTTTGGTCTTGAGAAGGTTCCTCCCTCTACTTTTGGAAACTGGAGGAAGGGTCCTTAAGTGGTACATAGGGATTTGAACTCCTATTTGCAAAATTTTCATTGTTGTGCCACCCTTCACTCGTGCTAGCATAGACATTCCTAGGATATTATTGACCTTGTCCCATTTGTTGAGAACACCTTTGACCTTTGTATGAGGAAGACGAATAAATTTGAAATTTTTTTGGGTAATGTGGCTTATAACCTCTGAATGTGTTGCTAACATAGTTAGCATCTACTACTTGTGTGGGAGGCAACTCTTAGTTTGGTAGGTATTGATATGGAAGAGTGTTACACCCCAAAAGTCCTAAATCAGATCCTAGATTTGGAGTATAAACAAGTAGGAAAACAAGAAATTTACCTCAGTAAGAACCACAATACGATCCATGGTATGGAGGTATATGTCGTGGTACCATTTATTGGATGACGTTAAGAGGAGCAACAAAACTTGTGCCAGTAACCACGAGCAGAACCTACGAACCATACTGTGTGGTCGTGAAAAGAGGTACAGAGACTAACCATCATTACTCCAGTGACCTCAAAGGGTCATCATGAGATGTGTTCAATCACCACGAGTCATAGTATGACTTGTGGCACCGAACATGCAGATATTATGATCGGGTTTGTAAGGGTATTTTTGTAATTTTTTTATGATTTTAGCTCCTAAACTAGGTCGTTTTGGATTTTCTAAGGGGTATATTTAGGGGTATTACTTAGCCTAAAATCTCATTTGTCTCCAAACATCGTGGATTGAAGATCAAACTCTCAAGAATTCTCAAGAAAGCTGGGGTTCATCTTCTCCAATTCTCTTGGGTCTCAAATCGAGTCAAGAAATAAGTAAACCAAAGTATGTAGGGTTATGAATGGGGGATTTATTCTACCCTCATGTCCAATCTCAAGTCTAATTTCATGAATTTAATTCTTAAAATCTACAATTATAAATTTCATGAATTTCTACGGTTAGCCCCTTTTTATGCAAAAACTCTATGATTTCTTATGGATTTAATTCTCTCATGATTCTACTTACATTTTATGATTGTGATTACATGATTTCTTTGAAAACTCTTATGAATCCCTAATTTAGACTTAGCATGATTTACTCAAGTATGTATGAATATCAAGTTTATGTATCATGGCTGAATATTCAACATTGTTTTCATGGCTAATTCACATATATCAAGCAGTTTATGAATTCATCATGTGTTTAACTAGTCCATGCAAAACCCAATGTTTCAAGTTTGATTATAAGCACTATGTATATCTTAGGAGTAGTATTTAACACCGACTAGGCTGGGATTCAGCGTACCCAGGTCGTAAAACTACATTCCACCAAAGGATAAGGGGTCCTCTCTAGTAGATAATGTCTCTGTTTCCCCTAGCTTAGGGGTCCTCGCCAGTTAAGAGTGTCTCCCTAACGCTACTGGGATCATCAGTGATATAACACCTTCATGGTTCTTATCTTTTGCAATGTATGGACACCTTCCCAACCAAGGATGCAGGTTGGGCTCCATGATGCTCACTTAGAGTATGTCGGTTATGAGAATATCCTACTGTTCCACATATTTCAGGTTTCTTCATGTTCATTCTTTATGATACCATGACTTAGAGTATTTACGGCCCATTAATCAGTTTATGAGTTTTATTTATGATTTCAAACATGTTAAGCTTTATAATTTTGTTTTCAAAACCTTGGCTCATTATACTTCAAATTATGATGAAAAGTTCATATTTTATGACTATATCATGATCATGATTTACAGCGTGTAGTCCTTACTCTCATATTTTATTTATCCTCCAATCACAATACATTAAAAGTACTTATCACACACCTTTTGACTATATCATCTCATTATATATGTTCGACTATTCAGTCTCAGCCCTGCTGCTAGAATTGCTCTTGTTCCTGATTCAACTAAGTGTCTGATGATGTAACACACCGTATAATTTGAGCAATAAAATTGTGCTTTCGAGGTAGGACTAATAGTACATTATTGGCTAAGACGAAAGTGTTATGCGTTATTTGAGTCACTCTATGGTCATATTTAATATTGGAGGTCAATTAAGTAAAATAACAAAATTCGAAAAAAGTTATCGTAAAATTTTCTTCTTGAGATTCTTTGAAATTTAGATACAATGTATCGTGACTTTTATACCAATATATAATGGCTTAGGTGGTGTGCGACCTATCAAATTAAAAGTCTATGAATCTAGTTTCCAAATGATCAAACTTTTCACCAATCTGACTTCGAAGTACAGAGATATTCGTTTTTCCACGAGACCGCGCAAGCAGGCACCTCCAAAGGTATTAAGGCGGCGGAGAACTATAAATAGCCCCTTGCTCGGTTGTTCTTCATCCAAAATTCATTTTTCCAGCATATATTTCGTATTAAACCTTTCTCAAGTTCTATCCATGGTTCCCTTGGGTTTTGGGGCTAAAATCCATGGATCAACATGATTTTGACTTCGGGACGTCGGGAATCGCGTGTAGCTTGTGTTTTGGTGTCTTTTCCAGGATGTTGGTGGCTGTTTCGGGGTGAATCTATTGGTAAGACTTCTTCATTTTGTTTTCCTTGGTTTTTGATTTAGGTAATAGGTGTTTATGGGATGTTAATGTGAAAATGATTAAATACTGATATTGACAAGTGAATGAGGGATTAGAGTCGTTAAGGCCGATGGTTGCAACGATCTTTTGTTATATTCGAATCGGTGATCGTGTCGACCGTGTCGATGGCACGTAACGGCCATGGTGACACTTGGGATGATTTGGCCGTGTCTCTTGATGTTAGTGGTAAGTTTAGTGGATTGTGGCTGTTTGTTATTATTGGTGATAGATTGGCTATGATGGTAATCCTTAGCTCAGCTAGTGGCTCGTTGGTGGATAGCTAGACGTGAAAGAATAGTACTAAGTTTTATTAGTCGGGTTGTGGAGTTTGAGAGCCAATTGTGGGCTGTTTGAGCATGTATTATTATTTTTTTATATTGTTCATGTGTTTTCTTTGAGGCCTTGTGGCTCATATATACCCTATGCACGAGAGTTGTTCCGGCAAGGGTTCGAGCCCAAGGTTCCTTGTAGCTTGTGGATAACCGATGCACGAGAGTGTTTCCGGCTTAGGGGTTAAGCCAAAGGAGTGATATGACCTACGGGGTTGAGGATGATGTCCTCCGTAGTGTCGAGTTGATACATGATTCAAGAGTGGTACGATATGTCTGAGCCTTCCTGGGATCGCGATTTGGTTCTCCAAGATGGTTTGGGATCCGCTAGCTGTGCACAACCGAGAGAGAGTCCGGCATTGCTTGATTGATGATGTTCACTAATTGGTGTTTACTTTTGATATGCTTGGCATTATATTTTAATTGTTGGTCGTGTTATATGTTATTTGATAGAAGTGGATGCTAGATGTTGGCTGGTGATAGTTGGAGGCCGTTGAGAGGTCTAGAGGCGATGATAGGTGAGCTATGTTTTCTAGGTGCCGCTGTGTTATTGTTTATTTTTGGACTTTCCAGGCTTATGGGGGCCAAGTAGGTTCGTTTGTACTAGCCAATCTTATGGGGCCAGGTAGGTTCTATGTGTTTACTTATGTTGAGTCTCCTTCTGCGATATCTGGTATATCTGTTGATCTCTAATCTTAGTCTTCCAATTATTTGTGCCTTTCATGCTCGTTACATTATTGTACTGATGCCCTAGTTGGGGCACTGCATGCATGCCTACAGGTGATGATGGGCTGATAGATCATGTTCTTTTTTGCTGAGTGGAGTTCCAGCTGAGTCAGTGCACTCAAGGTCTTTTGGAGTTGCCATAGGTCGAGTTATGGACAGTTCGGGCCCCTGTCCCAGAAAATTGTTTTCTTTTGTATTCTTAAAGGCTCATAGGCATTTGTTGCGGGTATAGTGTCATTGTTATAGGCAAGGTGGGCCATGTTGTATAGTGTTTCTTCCATTTTGTAGCCTCGACGACATATTGTATTAATTTTTCTTGGTTGGTCAGGTGAGCCAGCTTCCGCTATAGTCTATCGTCTTATTTTAATTATATAGTTATTTTATTGTTGAACCTCATTGGTTCTGGCCTTTTTTTTATATTTTGGGCGTCGGGTATGCTCATATTAGGGGTTGCAACAGGTGTCAATCATGCCTTCCCGGGTTTGTGGTGTGCCAGACTAGGTATCAGAGCAGTTCGTCCTAGGGAGTCTACGATCCGTGTCTAGTAGAGTCTTGTTTATGTGTGCATTGTGCAGTGTACTTGTAAACAAGAGTCTACAGGGAATTTAGGATTGCTACCCTTCTTTCTAGATCAAAATCGTGTGAGAAGTCATACGTCATAGGAGTCGGGTCTAGACTCACATTTTTTGACTTTTGCAGGGATGCTTGTAACTTGATGAATTATAGTCGGCTAGTGGCTAGACATGGCGGCAGGTGAGATTCTTATTTTGATTATGGTTATAGTTGTGTCGCGCCTTGGCATGGTTCAAGGTTTTGTTGTATGGTGTTGTTTGAGGTAGTCTTTGCACGTGAGGCTTTTTCGTGCGATGTCATACTATGTCATTCCTTGAGTTGGAATCGTGCGTGTCGTCCAACATTTACGGACGAATATTTCTAAGGAGGGAAGGATGTAACATTCCGGATAATTTGAGCGATAAAGTCGTGTTTTCGAGGTAGGACTAAGAGTACGTAATTGGAAAAGAAGGAAGTTTTATGAGTTATTTGAGTCACTCTATGTTCGTATTTAAGATTTGACGTCGATCAAGTTGTATAACAAAATTCAAAAAAAGTTATCGTAAAATTTCCTTTTTGAGATTCCTTGAAATTTAGGTCTAATGTCTCGATGCTTTTCTCCCAATCTATAATGAGTTATAAGTTCTGCGACCTATCAAATTAATTTCTATGAATCTAGTTTTCAGATCATCAAACAGTGCTCCAATCTGGCTTCGGAGTAGAGAGATATTCGCGTTTCCGGTAGACCGCGCAAGCAGCCACCTCCCAAGGTCATAAGGCGGTGGAGAACTATAAATAGCCCCTTGGTCGGTTGTTCTTCATCAAAAATTAATTTTTCCAGCATATATTTCATATCAAACCTCTCTCAAGTATCTCCATTCTTTCCCTTGGGTTTTGGCTCTAGGATCTATGTCTGAACATGATTTTGAGGTCGGGAAGTTGGGAATTGCGTGTAGCTTGCGTTTTGGTGTCTTTTCCGGGCTGCTGGTGGCTGTTTCGTGGTGAATCTGTTGGTAATACTTCTTCCCTTGGTTTTCCTTTGTTTTTTTATTTGGTTATAGGTGTGTTAACAACATTAGGTTGCAGTCTCGGAGTTTCTACCGTTGAATTCCTATGAATCTTGTCGAGTAAGCTTTGTTTGTCTTGTTTTGTTATTGAGTTTTTTTGGATGCATTTAGGAATAACTTTGGACTGCCTTTAGGCACTAGGTTCATGTCTTTGAAGGCTCAAGTGGCTAGGATTGAAGCTATGGTATGTTGGGCTTGTTCCTCTCTTTGTCGGCATGAATTCCGCAGCCGTTGTCATCTGTGTTGACATGCGTGTTGGCTGTCTTGTGATGGCTTGTGTTATGATATTATTTAACTCTTGTGTTTCTGTTTATATGGTGATAATGGTGTGTATAAGTTGCTGGTTTGGTGTGTGGCTCGAGCTTGAGTGCAGAGAATCCCAGTTATGGAAAATTATTAGGCTCCTATCGAGAGGTCGTGTATGAGGCATGTGGTTCTTGTAGCAAGTTATGGGATGTTAATGTGAATATGATTATGTGATGAGATTGACAAGTGAATGAGGGATTAGAGTGGTCAAGTTCTATGGTTGCGATGATCTTTTCTTATATTCGAATCGGTGATCGTGTCGATCGTGTTGATGGCACCTGATGGCCGTGGTGACACTTGGGATGATTTTTCCATGTCTGTTGATGTTAGTGGTAAGTATAGTGGCTTGTGTCTGTTTGTAATGCTTGGTCACAGACTTGTTAGGATTTTAATCCTTAGCATGGGTAGTGGCTCGTTGGTGAACGGTTAGACGTGAAAGAATAGTACTATGCTGTATTAGTCAGGTTGTGGGGTTTGAGAGCTGATTGTGGGCTCTTTGATCATGTACTATTATTGTTTTTTATTGCGTGTGTGTTGTGTTTGAGGCCTTGTGGCTCATATATACCCGATTCACGAGAGTTGTTCCGGCTAAGGGTCAAGCCCGGGGTGCCTTGTGGCTTGTGGATAGTTGACACACGAGAGTGTTTCCGGCTGAGGGATTGAGCCCAAGGGATGATATTAGCTATAGGGTTGAGGATGATGTCCTTTGTAGTGTTGAGTTGAGACCTTATTCGACAGTGGTCTAACATGTATGGCCTTCCTATGATTGTGATTTGGTTCTCCGAGATGGATTGAGCTCCGCTAACTATGCGCAACCGAGAGAGAGTCCGGCAGTGCTTGATTGATGATGTTCACTGACTGGTGTTTACTTTTGTTATGCTTGGCATTATATTTTAATTGTTGCTCCTGTTATATGTTATCTGATAGTAGTGGATGCTAGATGTTGGCTGGTGTTAGCTGGAGGCCGTTGAGAGGTCTAGAAGCGATGATAGATGAGCTATGTTTGCTAGGTGCCGCTGTGTTATTATTTACTTTGGGACTTGCCAGGCTTATGAGGGCTAGGTAGGTTTTGTTTGTATATTTGTTTGTACTTTCCAGGCCTATGGGGGCCAGGTAGGTTCTATGTGTTTACTTATGTTGAGTCTCCTTCTGCGATATCTGGTATATCTGTTGATCTCTAATCTTAGTCTTCCAGTTATTTGTGTCTTTCATACTCGGTACATTATTGTACTGTCACCCTAGTTAGGCCACTGCATTCATTCCTACAGGTTATGATGGGTTGATAGATCGAGTTCTTTGTTGCTGAGTAGAGTTCCAGCTGAGTCGATGCGCTCCATGTCTTTTGGAGTTGCCAGAGGTCGAGTTATGGGCAGTTCGGGGCCCTGTCCTAGACAGCTGATTTCTATTATATTTTTAGAGGCTCGTAGACATTTGTTGTTGGTTAATTATCAGTATATAGGCCAGGTAGGCCATGTTGTATAGTTGTTCTTCCATTTTGTACCCTCGACGACATATTGTATTAATTTTTCTTGGTTGGTCAGGTGAGCCAGCTTCCGCTATGGTCTATTGTCTCATTCTGATTGTATATTTGTTTTGTTGTTGAACTTCATCGGTTCTGGCCTTTGTTTTATATTTTGGGCGTCGCGTATGCTCATATCAGGGGTGGCACCAGGTGCCAATCAAGCCTCTTCGGGTTTGGGGGGGTGACAGAAGAGTTGGTAATTTACCAAGTCATTAGGCTCTTAAGCATGAGTTTTGCTTGATTTTTATCTCACTTAGGAAGGTTTTCTGCCCTTTTTATTTTCTACGTAGGTATTTGAAGAACATAAAGATAATGGAGAATTTGAACTTTAAGTGAGCTTCTAAAGACATGCTTTTTGTTGATCCAGACCTTCGGAACACAGGTGAAACATAGGAGGGATTGCCTTCCATCTGCGTTTGAACCTTCTAACCATCGATTGGCACGTACTAAATGCAGGTGAAACACAGGTGGGACTGTTTGTGCCTGCTATTAACCTTTGCTTAGTTTGTTGGCACCTACTAACCACAATAGGAAGGGCAAGTGACCCATTTTACTGATGGAGGGGTTAAAACGTCCAGAAAGGTTTCCAAATATCCTAGAAGCATCCAAGAGAAATTATGAAAATCTATACACAAGAAAGTACATATATTTATCACCCAAAATTGTGTACCACACAACAATTCATTCATAGATATCTTTTAAAGTGAAAAATATGACACATCATAGAATTGTAGAGATAGAAAGTACTTTTCTTCTTTTTTTTTTATTTAACCCATTTTAGGAAAATTCCACCATTGTTCCAAGAATATATGGAGAAATATGATGAATTTTTAGGGAAATCCTCTTAGTATCTTCTCCCTCTCTTTCATAATATGCATAGCTAATCTACTAGCAAGGGATGTGTGCATGGTGGGTCTGCAAACTTGAACGAGTATTCATTAATTGTTCTTGGATTCTAATTGCAATTATAGATATATTGTTCTCTCTAAGTTTTAATTGTAAAAATTGATGGGTGCAAACATGAATTTTATTTATTTTTCTTGCTTTTTCTTGAGAAAGAAAGGTGAGAATTGGGTGAGAAAATAATAGGGAGGATTCAGAGTTTTGATGTGTGGGGTTAAGCTAGATACTATTACTGAACATGGACATTTTCTTTAATCGTATACATCAGGCCTAGTAATTGCGTATGAGGTTCTCCAGTCCTTTTCTTGCAAAAGAAAGATAAATCTCTCAAAATATGCATCGACTACTGATAATTGATCAAAAAAGCAATAAATAATAAGTATCCCATTCCTAGGATTTAAGACTTCTTCGATCAGCTTTAGGGTTCTAGTTTATTCTCCAAGATAGATGTCTGATTCGGCTATCACCAGCTCAAAGTTAGATAGTGTGAGATTCTAAAGATAGCCTTTAGGACTCAGTATGGTAACTATGAATTTTTAGTTTTGTCCTTCGGACTAACGAATTCTCCTGCAATTTTTACGAATTTGAGGAACATAGTGTTCAAGAAGTATATCATATGTTCGTCATTGTCTTTATAGATGATATCATTATGTACTATCAGAGTGAGAAGAAGCATGCCGCTCATTTAAGGATTGAGTTGCAAACTCTTAAGGACTGTCTGTTATTTGCAAAGTTCAGCAAGTGTGAGTTTTTGATAAAGTAAGTTTTATTTCTTGGGCATGTGGTTTCTAGTGAAGGTGTGTAGATAGACTCTCAAAATATTGATGTGGTGAAGAACTATGCCATACCTGTCAATCACAATGACATTAGAAGATTTTTGGGTTTAGTTGCCTATAAAAGAAGGTTTATAGAGGGATTTTCTTCCGTTTCCTTACATTTGACTTGGTTGACTCAGAAAAAAGGTCAAATTTTAGTGATATGATGCTTGTGAGAAGAGATTTTAGGAG
>JACEIK010006569.1:14240-38059 GCA_018107945.1 Datura stramonium
ATACATATATAAGCAGCATATTAAGGCGTAGGTAGGTCAAAATTAGGTGTCAACATAAAGCCCAAAAGGCTTGAAGAAGTAAAACTACCACCCTACCCAAATCCCACCATTTTTATCGTAAAAACCCCCCATGAAAATCGTCTATAGTATGTAGGGAATTATTCAAGTAACTTAGGGACGTAAAAACTGGCAGCATGCTTCATTAATCTACCCCCGACAATGCCAAAAAGCTGGGTCTTTCCTACCCCAAAACAACCCCAAATCAAGAAAAATGACATGAAATAGGATATCAACACAAGGAGAACAGTACAATGAGTGGTAAAAATGAAGATACCTGAGCAAAGTAAAAAAAAATTGCCAAAGAGTTGAGAGAATTTTCAGAAGTTGAAGTGAGGAAGTTTGAGAATGAACTCAAAACCATCAGTTTTGGCCCTTAAACTGACTTTATTTTTTGCTGCAGCAGATCCTTTTCTGCTGCGGCGAAACCGTTGTGGCGGGAAATGGATCACTGCAGTAGACTAGCTAAAATAGTGATGTTTCAAATTTCATCATGGTTACCCCGCATATTGAGTAACGCTAAAGGAAGTTCTATGAAAATTGGTGACACCTAGGGGTGGCCATGAGTAAATACCATAAGTCACAAAAGAGAAATTCGAAAGACTCGGGATTAGTCGAGTCAAGTCACCACAAAGGTAGCAAGTAGAGGCAGCAAAATGCTGAGATTCCTTCGAGCAATTATATTAGGGAAATGGGATTTAGAGAGGTGCACATACGATTTGTCTTAGGGAGCTCAAAATAAGGTTCTAGTGGGAAGAACAGTTCAAAGATTCAGAAACAATATAGGTGAGACCACGACGTCGACTGGAAGCAATGGAACTATGACTCGTTGTCAGGGTCAACATGAGGTAACTGGAAACCCTAGCTTGCATCATAGGATCATTCGGGGATGAATAAATTTTTAATTTGTATCTAATGTAACGACTTACTGATCGTTAAAGCACTCGACGACCTAAGCGTGGGTAAATTTAAAATTTTTATGAGTTTGAATGATGTCCACAGATTTAAAGGATTACGTGATGGAAAATTTTGAATGGCTAAGTTAAAATTAGATGGGCCCAGGCATGGGACCGCTGGGGTGGACGAATTCCGTTTTATTGGAACCGCTGCAGCAGAAGACCCCTCGCTGCAGTGGGCGACGTGGACCAGAACTTTGCAATTTAGCCCAAGTTTGAATATAAATTCTATTTTTATAAGAGTTAAGGAAGAAAGACGACCCAAAAATGAAAGTTAGAAATTCTAGTAGGGAAAAGAAAATAAGGAGGCTAGAGAAGGCCAGGATTCCACCATCCTACAATTCCCCGCAAGAACTCGGAACTTGAGGCAAGCACGTAGTTGGGGACTTCTTGACGGTAGCATGGCTCCCAAGTAGGCTATGACTTACCTATATGTTAGACTTTGATTAGCATATCGTATATGAGTGTATAATTGATGTGCCATTAATAAGCAAGAATGAATTTTCTCTATTAATCACCACTAGCCCGACTATAATTCGTAAGTAAATATGACATGAAAATAATCCGAAAAATATAAAAAAAAAGGTGATAAAGTTATCGTACTATACAATATTGTTGGTATGAAGAATCTTGGGTCTAGACCGTTGAATTTTTTTATTAGTTGGGAAATTGTAAGGGCTACTCATAAGGTGCGCTCCGAATAAGAGACCAAAGTATGGTTATGGGTGTAGTGTTTCGACCATCCATGTGTGAGTTAACGAACTAGTAGTTTACTTTTGTTAGTTATGTGTTATGATTATTATGGTTTCGTGTTAAATTAATGGTTGTTACTTAAGGGAGAAGGGTAAATTGACAATAGGGATTGGTTAATATGCATATGGTAGAACTGATTGCGAAGAAACATTGCAAGAGGAATCTGAGTGGAGGGCTGGTCAGAGTACTGCCTGAGCAGTACCGCTGCAGTGAGACTACTATCACGATACTATTTCCATTGTAGTGAGGCCTAATCTAGCGAGCAGGCCAGTTTATCCCACGTTTCGAATTTTGGACATGGGGTAATGTAATGAATAATTGATGATGAAATGGTTGTAGGCCATGATTGTGTTATAGCTTGTAATGATTAATTCTTGTTATTGAATATGATTTTGTTTACAATGATGTGACAAAGACATGTGCTCAGTATATCACCGATGGTATGACTGTGAGACATAATAGTATAGGTATGGTATGATATACATATGGCTATGAGATAGAGATCAGAACAGGTATGTATATGCAGATAACATATATATAGAGGTAATACATGATATGATGATACAATTCGGGAAGGATGTTAGGAATACAATAGTGAGAAGATGCTATTACACAGGGATGGTACGGCTTGATGCATATTGGTATGGATTGGTACAGTGTGGAATTCTGGAGGTGCAGGTATATGCTTGTACCCTTGTTTTTGGAGGACATAACTCCAACGGATAGTTTGATGTTTTCCTTTTTGAATACTTGAGTTATTTATTTAATGATATGATTGAACGATTGTTTAATGTGTTCACAGTGAGTTGTTAAAAGGTAGCATGATTGATTTAATGATGGTAGTGATTAACTAGGAGGTAACTGATCTAGATATAATATCGAGTAAAGGAGTAGAGATCGAACACGGTAATTTATACTGATGAGTCAATAAATAGGTCTTAAATAACAAAATAGAATTGGTTAGTAATAATTGGAGTATAAATGAGATAGGCATGTTCATAATATTTTAAAGGCGTTTGTAGAAGAATAAGAGGTTAGAGAAATAGGGTTACCACCTAGATAGGGCATACTACAGCGAGCGAACCCCGTTGGCATGAGACCGCTACTACGATTAAGTGTCCGTTGTAGCGAGATGGGAAAACAGAATAAAAGATTGTAAGGGAGGGTAGAATTTGAGATACAATTTTATGAATATTAGTTTAGTTAGATGGACTATTGAATGTTTGATGAACTTGATAAGATATAATTGTAATGTCAGAATTGTTTATAAAGTTGGGTAATCGATTGCATTCTAACTATATACTATTGTGTTAACTAATCTTAGTTGACCGATGATGCCTACCGGTATGTGTGGTGTATTGATACTAACTTGCTACCCCTTCTTTGTGTAGGTTGTGATAGGTTTGAAGTTTCATGAATGGCACAGAGTACTCAACATCAACTTCCGCATTTGTTTCAAAGACAAAGCTATGTCATTTTATTTTGTCGATATTTTGTAAGAGCTCTTGTACCTATCTACACTAGATCTTGGGAAGGTCATGGTTCTTAAAATATTTATTTTTAGTTTTAAAATTATTTGTATTTCTTCAGGTTAAGTAACCTTGAATTTGCTTTATTTGTTTGTTAAGGGAAGGATTCTCTTATCGAGTTAGAACCGATGTAGGTTCCTGCATGACTCGCCCATTTATATAATGTTATATTCTTGTGCAACAGTTATATTAGCTATCTTTCTCTTCTATATATCAGTTTCTCCCTTTCTCTTCAAGGGACATCAATATTTGACTCAAGTTATCAAGAATCTATGTATTACAATCATTCGGCAATGAGAAAGCCACTTTTATTAAATTTTGTTACAAGTTTTTGATTTCTTCAATAGTATGAAGGAATGGTTCCAAGCAATCAATTTAGAAATGACTCAAAAAAGAAAAATTTAGATTAATGTGCACCGTGTCTTGCATGCATCATTTAGAGATGAACAAGAAAAGCATAAGAAATCAGATGCAACACAATTAGTTTAGCATTGGTTTCTAAAAAGCTATTACTTTAATTTAATGTATGCTTTTATTTTGGAGAAAAAAGAAGAAAAACATGAAGGATCACGTGCAAAGCAATTAGTTTAGCATTGGCCCACGTTAAATAGAAAAGTGGTGCAATATTGTGGGATTTGTAAATTATTGTGTGCAACAAAAAAAAGCAGCAAGTCAAAACAAAATCCAATAGAATGAACACATGATTTAGGATTGAGGCTACTATGTTTATTCTATCTTTACTTTTTTGGAAGTGAAGAGCATTCACAATTTGATAGATATGAATTTGATTTTTCACTGAACTTCTTTTGAGAGCAGAGAGCTAAATGATTATTTTGAATTTACCTATTTTTTACTTTTTTTGGACAATTTCTCTTTCATTGTACTAGACTAAATAAATAAATAACTCAATTTGGTGTTTTAATAGAGAATCCAAAAGACGCTGCTCAAAGTCCTTAGTCACTACTAGCAAAACTTTGATAATATATCTTTCCATTTTAATAATATATCTCTCAGTTGAAATGGCTGACATGGATTTCCTATCTATTGGTATATAATTNTAATTACTTTCTTCCCTATCTCCTAAACTAATAGTACAAAATTGTTCTGATTATAACTGTATCTTTGGTTAGATTTTTTGTGGGTGCAAGTGGGCTTGCTCTGTGAAGTTTTCCTTTTGGATCTTTCTTTATTTTTTTGCTCGATGTTTACCTAGGTATAGGTTTTGTTGGTAATTGAATTATTTATTAATATCAAATATTTGTTGGTCAATTTGCTTAATTAAATTTCTTAATCGAATCACTTATTTTCTAAATTTAGTGTTGATTTCCTCTTTCTAGGTTTTAGCCATCCTCTCTATGATTGAGTATCCGTTCTCTCAGTCAATAATTCTGAGCACAGCTATATCTCCGCTTTGTGCTTTCTGATTTCAATTGTTGTATTAATTTGTTTATGTATTTTGTAAAACACTTCCCTTATTTGTTATTTCCATGTTGATTGATTCTCTACTCCCTCCTGTATTCCGATTATTTATAGCTCTGTAAATAAAATATGATGGGGTTTAGAATGAGGGTCTACAAAGGTCACTAATGAAACTTTCAATGATTCATTTAGGGGAAATGATTGGTCTTTCATAGTCATCTCGACTTTTTAAAATTTCTTTGATTTTCTTCTCTTGTGGGGCTCTCCAAATTAGATTTAGAAGTTATGAAGTTGATTTAGAGGAATATTTGGTTCCTATAAATTTGTTAAAAATATATGAAAAATCAGGTTACACTAAAGAAATTATTACAAACTTTATTCCTATATCAACTTGAAATAGCTATTTAGTATGGAATAATGACTTTTTACCTCTTCTACAGTATCGTCATTAGCTTTCATTTATTTCGTTTACTTTTGTAGACTGTTTTTCTCATATATTTCTCTAGAATTCTTTTGATAACGTCCAAAATATATTCTTAATTCAAAGAATATACACCGTCGAAGTATCAAAACAAGTAACCCGACGAGTGTCGGGGTCGAATCCCATGAGGACTAGGGAATGATAAATTCAAGCGTCGATTGAGAAATTGATATTAGCTTGCACCATATAGATTTAATATAAAAGAAAGGAAAATTGGGGGAGTTAAACTTTGCAGAGAATTACAAAAATTGATTTAGTGAACTAAAAATAACAAGTTCAGGTAAGTTGTTGACAATAGTGTGAAATACTAGAGGTGCGGTGCAGATGAAATACTAACTAGATCGGGATAGGTCAGGTCTTATCATAAGTTCAACAAGTGTAAATAATCTCGGGAAGTAGGTAGCCTCAGCTTCTCAGCCTATTGACTACCCCTTGCTAGAGTTTTCTGAAAATCTAGCTACAATTTTGTTCAACCCGAATTGATTTGGATTAGCAGCTGCACTATTCCTAGCTATTAGCTGCCAATTAGGAAGGATGAAGTAATTTTAGCTATTTATAGATTAATTTTACAATCTCTTATCCATGTCCACTACGAGATTCCCTTCCAATACTTAATTATTCTCTCCCGAGCAACAATAAAGAAAGGATATATAGACCCATATCATCATTAATGGATATTCATTAAGAGATTGAAGAGAATATAATAGATTTACACTTAATTGAACATTATGAAGATGACTCTAGCAGTACTCAATCTAATTAAGTATTCATCATCGCACACTTCTAGTTATTGTTTCGCTACTCATAGTTACGAAATTCAAAAACACATTCATCAATAGCATTATTGAATTTAATAATAAGAGTAGATAAATCAAATGCACAATTATCTTTCAACTACAACTGAAACTTAATAATACCAAAGAAGAAAATAGAGCATAGTATTTTCTACAAGTTTCAATCAACATCCCTTTCTCTCAGCTAAAAGAATGTCTTCAGCTAAAAGAGGAAATAATGATATGATGTATACTTGGATTTTCTCTCAATCTCTCTATATCTATATCTTCTTCTTCTCTCTTCCTCTCCTTGTACAGAGTACTTTTTTTCTATATATACCCTGAAAAGTAGGATACTTTTTATCTCCTTTTCAATGTTGGACGATTATACCCTTAATAGCACCGTTATGGAACCAGCGAAAGTACCGGCGATTCGCCGATGAAATTCATGAACTGCCGAGTATCTATTCTTCTTCTACACTCATTTCCAGTAAACATCAGCGGTTCACCCAGTGTTTCACCAATGCTAATCCGTGAATTACTGGATCTTCAAGTAAATTCCAGAATTCCTAAGTGTCATTTGGCGACTGAACTGGCGACTTGCCGCTGGCAAGTCGTGAACCCCCGGTGGCATTCAACCTCTGCACCAGTGACATTAGGCTTTTAGCTGGCATTTCACCGGTTGACACCTGTGACTCGCTGCTCATTCTCACTTCCTCCTTTTTGCTCCATTCTTCAACTTTATGCATCTGCACACAACAAAAGAAAAAATGGCATAAAATCCAAATAATCAACTGGGGAATGAAACAAAAACTCAAGTTTTAGAGTCTAATGAGTTGGTAAATTATCAACTCATCATCTTGTCCTCTTCTTTCTTAGATTTATGATGTTGAGCATATCCTTATGTTTATTTACCATACTTTTACCCATTTTTTACTTTGTTTTGAGATGTTTATCCTTATGAAATTCATGATTTCAGGAATGTATGTGTTAAATGAGCTAACAAGTATTTTTAGATGGTTTTAGCAGGTAACATATGGAGTAAGACTCAAAAATGGTTCAAGGTGTGAAGAAAGAAGAATTCAAGAAAAGTTGACCTGGTGAGATAGCTGGCGTGGCGTGCCAACCACCAAACTTTAGATAAAATTATGCTTAGGTTGGTGCTATGGCTGATATGACGCGCCAGAGCTCAAAATTCCGAAGAATTCTGATCAACACCTTGGAAAATTAAGTGGCGCGGTAAACCGGAGGGGTTCTGGACTTGGAAATATTTTCTAACACTCTGGTGCATTGACAGAAGTGGTTCACCAAGTCCCAAATTTGTAGAATTTTGACTAACGCCTTAGCGAGATGGATGGTACGGTGTGTAGAGACCAAACTTCAGAGGAAAATCATGCCAAATGTGGCGATATGAGTGGTGTGGCGCGCCAGGGCCTGTTTGGGGTGGATTTTCTAAGTCTAAAAGCTGAACTACTTGAGGGCAAAAGAGTAATTTGTTACCTAGCTTATAAACACCTAGTCTAGGCCATTTGTTAGGCATCCTTTGTCATGATCTGAGTCTATACCCTGGACGAGACATGATACTTGGAGCCACAAGTAACCCTAAGCCAACCCATGGTCTATCATAACATTGGTAATCTGAGTAAACATATGAGGAAGCTTTAAATAATAAAATCATTTAAGAAAGTTAATCTAATAAGAATTCGTACAAATGGAAGTTTGCATAATCTAGGAAAAATTTCACAGAACAGGCTACCTAATGGATCGTTGTCCAACCAACGATCCGTGGGAAGCATCCATGGTGAGGTCCGTCCAGGTGGCAGTTGGAGGTAACGAGTCAAGTAACGACCCATTGTTTGATGCAACGAGTCGTCATTTGAAGTCGTAGGGAGACTGGTCCCTGTGAGCCACCTTCCATTTCTCACCTTCCATTATANCCAGGTGGCAGTTGGAGGTAACGAGTCAAGTAACGACCCATTGTTTGATGCAACGAGTCGTCATTTGAAGTCGTAGGGAGACTGGTCCTTGGCCTAAGGGAAGGTAAAAAGTTGTGGAATGACCCGTTGCAGGTTACAATGGGTCGTGGTCATCAGTCGTGGGAAGGAGTATTAAAAACCTCCAGTCGAGGTAATAGAAGGAAACCACGACTCATTGGAAGGAGGAACGACTCATGGTGTGGCTCGTGGGAAGGCTTGGTACAAGTCATGAAGGGGGAATAACGGATGACATAACAGATCGTCATTTGAAGCAACGACTTGTCCTGTCGAGTCATGGGAGTAAACTAGAGAATGTGAAGTCGGGTAATGGAGATGACGAATGGATACCACGAGTCATGGTATCCAAGAACGACCGTTAGGATGGTCTTTGTCCCTATCAGTGCAGAAATTTCAGGAATTTCATTAAGGTCATTTTCGTTAGTCCTCATTCTCCGAGGACTAGTTTGATATCAATTATCTTGGTGAGTCCTCATTCTCTGAGGACCAGTTTGATATCAGTTATATTTTCATGACTTGTCAGGTTAGTTGGGGGTTTTGTCCCATCAACCCATCAGACATGTTAAAGGCTTTCAGATTAAATGTAGTATTTAGCTGTTATGAATGTAGTACGTTCTGCTTTCCATGTTATGTCATGTTTATGATTACGCTATGTCGTTATGCTAAGTATCCCGCTTTATTGATATTGAGTTAGATGTATATTCATTCCATGGGTCGACTTGGAGTCTCTTGGGGCTCCTTGTCCCGTGTCTTGATCCGGGCCTCCGTTCGGGTTGTGACAAACTTGGTATCAGAGCAATAGGTTTGAAGTGTCCTAGGGTGTATGAAAGCCACATTAAGTAGAGTCTTTTTCATGGGTGCGAAGCGCGCTAAACTTATGACGAAGAGGCTACAAAATGTTTCGGAAATGTTCCTCTCTTTCATGATTTATGTCATGTGATGAAATGTCTCCCTATCCTTCTTATTTATGCTATTCGCGATTACAGAATCATGGCTCCCAGAAGAGTAATGGTAGAAGGAATGGGAATGGAGACGACCACGAGGATGGCAACGAAAATGGGCACCAGCAGGCCCCACCAATCCAGGAGCACCATGCACCAGAGCCGGTTGTCCATGCTGAATTTAGGGTAGCTATTTAGATGCTTGCGTAGGCCTTGACCGCTTAGGTCAATCAGTGGACAGTTGCACATGTCCCGCAAAATGGCAATGCGGCGACGGCTCGAGTTAGGAATTTCTTGAGAATGAACCCGCCAGAGTTCCTTCGGTCAAAAGTAGATGAGGACCCGCATGAGTTCATTGATGAGATTGTGAAGATCATCTAGGTCATGGGGGTGAATGGGGTTGAATGTGCAGAGTTGGCCTCATACCAGCTGAAAGGGGTCGCACACATCTGGTTTCGACAATGGAAAGATAGTAGGCTGTTGGAGAAGGTCCTGTCACTTGGGAGGAGTTCCATGTTGCGTTCTTAGATCGGTTCTTCCCTCGTGAGATGCGGGAGCTAAAGGTAGCTGAGTTCGTGAATCTTAAGCAAGGGAGAATGACGGTGCAGGAGTATGCCCTTAAGTTCACTCGCCTGTCAAAGTATGCCCCGGAGTTAGTGGCTGATCAGAATACCCGGGTGAGCAGGTTTGTTTCATGCGTTGCGGGCTATTTGGACAAAGATTGTAGGACCGGTATGCTCCACTCGGATATGGATTTCCCTTGGATAGTTTTGTACGCCCAGCAGATTGAGGCGGCGCATATGAGAGAGAGGGAGGGCAAGAGGGCAAGGACTGATAGTCACAGATTCTCACAACCGAGGTCAGGTGGTGGGCACCGACAGCAGACCCACTAGAGATCTTTAGCCCCAGCATCTTCATCATTGAGTGTGCCATCCAGGCCTAACAATGATTAGAGGGGGCAAGCATCAGGCTAGAGGGGTAAGAGCAGCAGACCCGCAGATTCTAGTATCCCAACTTGCCGCAGATGTGGTCGGGGGCACATGGGCTAGTGCTTGGCTAGTTTAGGTGCTTGCTTCGAGTGTGGGAAGCCCGGAAACATGCTCAGAGATTGCCTGACAGCGAGACAGGACCATGATGGGGCTGAGGCCCAGCTTCTAGTTCAGTAGCCCTACCTGCATGCTCTACACATCAGGGGGCATCTACCAACACAGGTGGCGGTCAATGCCAAAACAAATTCTATGCATTAGCATCCCGCTAGGAGCAGGAGGTCTCCTCGGATGTGGTCACTAGTATGTTGCAAGTCTTCCATCTTGATGTTTATGCTTTGTTAGATCTGGGGGATACCTTATCTTTTGTGACACCTTATGTGGCCGGTAGCTTTGGGGTCAGTCCCGAAGTCTTGTCAGAACCTTTCTCAGTCTATACTCCAATAGGTGATTTAGTTGTAGCTAGACGAGTGTATAGATGTTTCCCGGTCTCAGTCCTTCAGAAAATCACCTCAGCAGATTTGATAGAGTTAGCCATGACCGATTTTGATGTTATCCTTGGCATGGATTGGCAAGTTGTATGTTATGCCTCAGTTAATTGTAGGATCCGGGCAGTAGAGTTCATATTTCCGGGAGATCCAGTCTTAGAGTAGAAGGGTAGTTCAGCTGTTCATTTAGGTATTTCATTTCCTACCTTAAGGCCAAAAAAATGATCTGCAAAGGTTATGTGTACCATCTAGTTAGGGTTAAGGATGCGATGTCCGAGACCCCAACTATCCAGTCTGTCCCAATAGTATGTGAGTATCCAGAGGTCTTTCCTGATGATCTATCGGGAATCCCTCCCGCGCGGGAGATTGATTTTGGTATTGACCTTCTTCCCGATGCGCAGCCTATATCTATTCCTCCCTACAGAATGGCTCCAACCGAGCTAAAGGAGTTGAAGGAGCAGTTGAAGGACCTATTAGATAAGGGTTTCATTAGACCGAGCAAGTCCCCATTGGGTGCACCAGTTCTCTTTGTCCCAAAGAAAGATGGTTCCCTTCGTATGTGTATTGATTATCGACAATTGAACAAAGTCACCGTCAAGAATAGGTATCCTCTAGCCAAGATTGATGATTTGTTTGACTAGCTTCAGGGTGCCAAGTGTTTCTTGAAGATAGATCTCAGATCCGAGTACCATCATCTTAGAGTTCGGGAGAGCGATATCCCAAAGACAGCCGTCAGGACGCGGTATGGTTATTATGAGTTTTTAGTTATGTATTTTGGACTAATGAATGCTCCTAAAACTTTTATGGACTTGATGAACAGGGTTTTCAAGCTATACTTGGATATGTTTGTGGTCGTGTTTATTGATGACATCCTGATATACTCTTTGAGCGAGGAGGAGCATGCCGCTCATTTGAGAGTAGTTCTGCAGACTCTCAAGGATCACCAATTATATGTCAAATTCAGCAAGTGTGAGTTTTGGTTGAACTTAGTGGTATTTTTAGGCCATGTGGTATCAAGAGAAGGCATAAAGGTGGACTCTCATAAAATAGAAGCAGTGAAGAATTGTCCTAGACTGGTGAATCTTTCAGATATTCGGAGCTTTTTGGGTTTAGCCGGCTACTATCGAAGGTTTGTGGAAGGTTTTTTGTCTATTGCAGCACCCTTGACCAAATTGACCCAAAATAAGGTGAAATTCCAATGGTTGGAGGCTTTTGAGAGGAGCTTTAAGGAGTTGAAGGCTCGACTTACCTCGCAACGATGTTGACCCTACCCGAGGGTACAGATGGGTTTGTGGTGTATTGTGATGCTTTAAGGATCTGACTTGGGTGTGTATTGATACAGCACGAAAAAGTTATAGCATATGCCTCTAGGCAGCTAAAGGTTCATGAGAAGAATTACCCAACCCATGACCTTATGTTGGCCACGGTGGTATTCACCTTGAAGAAATGGAGACATTATTTGTATAGGGTCCATGTGTATGTGTTTACGGACTATAAGAGTCTACAATATGTGTTTACCCAAAAGGATCTCAATCTTCGACAAAAGAGGTGGTTGGAGCTACTCAAGGACTATGATATGAGTGTTCTTTACCATTCGAGTAAGGAAAATGTAGTGACAGATGCACATAATAGACTCTCTATGGAGAGTGTATCCCATGTGGCTGAGGGAAAGAAGGAGCTGGTGAAGCATGTGCACCGACTCGCAAGGTTGGGAGTTCGATTTGTTGACTCGACCGATGGCGGTGTTTATTGTTCAGAACGGATCAGAATCGTCTATGGTGACTGATGTAAAAGCTAGTCAAGATGAGGATCTGATGTTGGTAAAGTTAAAGGAAGCCATACAAAATCAGAAGGTAGAGGTCATCTCCAAAGGGGGAGATGGTGTGCTTCGGTACCAGGGTTGCTTATGTGTTCTGGATGTTGATGATTTGAGGAGCCGGATGTTGTATGAGGCTCGTGGATCTAGGTATTCTATCTATCCAGGTGCCACCAAGATGTACCGTAACTTATGGGAAGTCTATTGGTGGAATGCCATGAAGAAGGACATAGCAGAATTTGTAGCTAAGTGTCCAAACTGTCAGCAAATGAAGGTCGAGCATTAGAGGCCAGGAGGTGTGCTTCAAGATATCAGTATTCCTACTTGGAAATGGCAAGAAATCAACATGTACTTCAACAAAGGGTTGCCTCGCACTTGTCGACAATATGACCCCATTTGGGTCGTAGTAGACAGGTTGATCAAGGCCACTCATTTTCTACTGGTCAAAACCACAAATTCGGCGGAAGACTATGCCAAACTATATATCTGGGAGCTAGTTTGATTGCATGGAGTGCCCTTGTCCATCATATCAGACAGAGGTACCCAATTTACCTCTCAGTTTTAGAGGTCGTTTCAGAAAGGACTTGGTACTCAGGTTAAGCTCAGCACAACATTTCACGCGCAAACGGATGGTCAAGCGGAGCAGACAATTCAGACTCTCGGGGATATGATGAAAGCATGCGTGATTGACTTCAAAGGTAGTAGGGATGATCATTTTCCTATTATCGAGTTCTCATACAATAACAGCTATCATTCCACATTCAGATGGCTCCGTTTGAGGCTCTCTATGGGCGTAGATGTTGATCTCCTATTGGTTAGTCCAAAGTTGGTGAAGCTGCGATGATAGAACCAAATTCAGTCCATGAGGATATCGAGAAGGTTCAGCTTATACGGGAAAGGTTGAAAATAGCTCAAAGTCGGAAAAAGTCCTATGCCGATGTGAGAAGGAGAGAATTATAATTTGAGGTGGATGATTGGGTGCTTTTGAAGGTATCTCCCATGAAGGGAGTGATGCAGTTTGGAAGGAAAGGAAAACTCAGTCCTCGTTTGCCCCTATCGAATTGTGAAAGATTTGGCAAGGTGGCATATGAATTAGAGTTTCCCTCAGAATTAGCTTCCGTGCATCCTGTTTTCCATGTTTCACTCTTAAAGAAGTATTTGGATGATCCAACTCTAGTTGTCCCGGTGGACAGTGTTGGTGTGAAAGACAACTTAGTTATGAGGAGGTTTTGGTGGAAATACTGGATCGTTAGGTTCGAAGGCTAAGGAACAAAGACGTAGCTTCAGTTAAAGTTTTATGGAGGAACCAGCATGCTGAAGGAGCTACATAGGAAGCCAAAATGGACATGATGGCTAGGTACCCATATTTATTCTCTACCGGCTCAGTTCCAGCTTGAGGTATAAGTTTTGCTCTCAAATTCTACTTGGTTTTCATGTTCAGGTCATGTGCCAAGCTTATTTTATGTATATGGGTGTATGTATGATTCATGAATTCAATTTAGCTATGTAGTTTGAATCGGAGATAGTCATTTTGTCAGTTTTCGGCTTAAATGAGCAGTAATGAGTGTAATGATTGCATTTCTCTGTTTTCTGTATGTTTTCCCACATTCGAGGACGAATGTTCCCAAGGGGGAGATATTGTAATACCCCTGAAATGCCTAAGGTTAGACCTAGGATTTAAAATGAAAGTTGGTAGAATTTGGAAAAAATTTCACAGAACAGGCCACCTAACGGATAATTGGTCCAACCAACAACTCGTGGGAAGCATCCGTGGTGAGGTCTGGCCGCGTGGCAGTTAGAGGTAATAGGTAAGGTAACGACCCATTGTTTGACTCAATGAGTCGTCATTTGAAGTTGTGGGGAGACTGGTCCTTGGCCTAAGGGAAGATAATGAGTCGTGAAATGACCCGTTGTAGGTTACAATGGGTCGTGGTCATCAACCATGGGAAGGAGTATTAAAAACCTCCATTCGAGGTAACGGAAGGAAACCACGACTCGTTCGAAGGAGGAACGAGTCGTGGTGTGGCTCGTGGGAAGGCTTTGTACAGGTCATGAAGGGGGAAACAACGGACGACATAACGGATCGTCGTTTGAACCAATGACTCATCCTGTCGAGTCGTAGGAGTGAACCTGAGAATGTGAAGTCGGGCATTGGAGACGACAGACGGATACCACGAGTCATGGTATCCAAGAACGACCCGTTAGGATGGTCATGTCACCATTAGTGCAGAAGTTTCAGGAATTTTATTAAGGGCATTTTTGTCATTCCTAAGTCTCAGGTACCAAACTACATCATTTAAGGCTCGAAATGCAGTGTTTTATGAGGTTAAAACCTATCCTAGGCTTATTAATATCCATGCATGCAAAGTTAGAAAATTAGGGAGGTCATCAAGCTTGTTCTTCTTCAAGTTTTCCTTCAATTTTCCATTGGGCTTTCAAGGAGTGGTAAAATCTGATCTTCCCAGGTATGTAGGGTTATGAGTGGTTCAATTCTTTCACACTCATGCCCACTCCCTCTCTAAAGCATGAAAATTCATATGTTGATCCTATGGAGAGTGTAGGTGTGATAGACAACCTTAGTTATGAAGAGGTTCCGGTGGAAATATTGGATCATCAGGTTCGAAGGCTAAGAAACAAGGAAGTAGCTTCAGTTAAAGTTTTATGGAGGAATCAACATGTTGAGGGAGCTATGTGGGTGGCTGAAGAAGATATGATGGCTAGTTACCCACATTTATTCCCTACCGGCTCAGTTCCAGCTTGAGGTATCAGTAGTTTCCCTAAAACTTTATTCAGTTTCATGTTCAGTTCATGTGCCCCAGTTTCTTTCATGTATATTGATGCATGTATGATTCATGAATTCAGTTCAGTCATGTAGTTTAAATCAGAGTTAGTCATTCCGTCAGTTTCTGGCTTATATGATCAGTATTTGAATATGATGATTTCATTTCTCTGCTTTTTTGTATGATTCTCAACATTCAAGAACGAATGTTCTCATGGGAGAGATATTGTTATACCCCAAAAGCTCAAAGATTAGACCCGGGAGTTGAAACGAAGAAAATAGGATTTTCTGCACCACGTCACAAAACGGGTTGTCAGGTGACCTGTCAGATTGACCACGAGTCATTAAGGTGACCTGTCAGATTGACCACGAGTCATTAAGTGACTCGTGGTGAGGGGTTTGACTTGAATTGGAAATTTTTTATTTGAAACATCACGGACATGACCACAAGTCGTGGTCAGCCCCTACGACTCATTGAGTCAGTCGTGGTTAAGAGAAATGGAAAGATGAAGAATGAGTGGCAGTGTACCCCACGGTTGGACACCCAGAAGTCGTGATCAGACACCACGATTCGTTGGGTTGGACGTGCTCAACTATTGATTAAGAACTTGAGCAGTTAGGCAGTGGAAGTAATGAGTGATGACCACGAGTCATGGTCACCAACAATGGGTTGCTAGGTCGCTCGCGGGGACCCCTCGAGGAAATATGGTAGTGGACTTCATGATAGCAGATGATGAGTTGTTCCCTGGTAACGACTCGTCTAGTCCCCATGGGGACTGGCAGTCAGTTATTTTCTGCGAATTTAGTAAGGGCTTATCCATAATTCCTATGATCCTAAGGCCTAAACTACATCGTTTTAAGCTATGTATGATGAGTTTTAAGAGGGGTAAGTTCATTCTAGACTATTCTTATTCATGCATGCAAGAGTTAAGGTCTAGAGAGGTGATCAAGCTCAATTTCCTTCAAGTTTTTCTTCAATTCTTCATTGGGCAATCAGAGAAATTATTGAATCAAATTCTCTCAAGTGTGTAGGGTTATGAATGGGTGAATATGTTCTCACCCACGCCCAATCCCTCTCAAATTCATGAAAATCCACATGTTGATCTTATGGGGTTTTAACCCAATGCATGAATTTACTAATTTTCTACATAGGTATGACCTAAGTATGTTTCTATTATTGAATTATGATTCATTGACAAGTTTTACATTATTTTCAATTATAATCATATTTTCAAGCTTATAAATTAAAATTCTCATTTATGATAAGTTAATGAAAGTTGAGATTTATGATGAATGTTCAAGTATGATGAGATATTATTGACGAAAAGCATGTTTTCAAGTTACCCATATCGATTGATGATTTGGTAATTTACCAACTCATTAGGCTCTAAAACTTTCTCTTTTATTTCGTTCTTGAGTTGATTATTTAGATTTATGCCCTTTTGTCATTTATTATGTGCAGATGACTAAATATGAAGAAAAGAGCAAAAATGGAGCAAAAAGAAGGAAGTGGGAGTGAATCAGCAATTCGCAGATAAAAAACGGCAAGACGCCAGCTAAAGGCCGAACATAACTGCCTTAGAGAATAATGCCACCAAAGGTTCACGACTTGTCAGCGGCGTATCAACGGTTCGGTCGCCGAAATATACCTAAAGTTCTGGAAAATTGCTTGAAGAACAAACGGTTCATAGAATGGCGTAACCAAAATGTCGGGTGAACCGCTGATATTCACTGGAATTTAGTAAGGATGCAGAAAAGATATCCGGTGGTTCACGGATTGGAACCGACGAACCGCCGGTTCCAGAACAGTGCTCATGGGGGTATAATCACTGAACACTGGAAAAGAGATAAAAAGTGCACTACTTTTTAGGATATAAATAGAAGATAAAGTACTTTATACAGGGAGAGGCACAAGGAGATATAGAAATTGAAATATTGAGAGAGAACAAAGCTTACATTACATTATTGTTTCCCCTTTTAGCTGAAGAACATTCTCTTAGCTGAGATAGGGAGATTCTGATTAAAAATTGTAGAAAGTACTCTTCTCTATTTCTTCTTTGTACTAGTAAGTTTCAACTATTGTTGGAGATTATTTTGTGAAGTTGATTTTTCTGCTCTTGCTATTAAATTCAATGATTCTATTGATGAATGTGTTTTGGAGTTTCTTAATTATGAATAGCTAAAACCATTAACTAGAGGTGTGTGATGATTAATACTTAATTGGATTGGGTATTTCTAGAGTCATCTTCATATTGTTCATGCAAGTGTAAATCTATTGGATTCTCTTTAGTCTATAAAAGAAGATCCATTGCTTATGATATGGGTCTATCTATTCTTACTTGATTGTTGCTTGTAAAATAATAGTTATGTATTGGAAGAGAATTTAGTAGTGGGTATGGAGAAGGAGTATGAAATTAGACTATAAATAGTTGAAATTGTATTCTCATTCCTTATTAGCAACTAATATCTAGAAATTAGTGTAGTTGCTAATCCAAATCAAGTCGAGTTGAGTTAAATTGTGACTAGAGGTTTGCCAAAACTCTAGTGAGAGGTAATTAGAAGGCTGAAAAGTTGTGATTACCCACTTCCCGAGATTATTTACACTTGTTGAACTCATAAAATGACCTAGCATGTCCCGATCTAGTTAGTATTTCATCTACACCGCACCTCTAATCTTTCACATCCTTGTTGACAACTTAGCAGATCTTGCTATTTTATTTTACTAAATAAACCAATACAATTCTATGAAAAATTCAACTTCCCCAATTTTATTTCTTTTTATATTAAATCTACATGGTGCAAGCTAACATCAATTTCTCAATCAACAGTTGTAACTATCATTCTCTAGTCCTCATGGGATTCGACCCCAGCACTCGTCGGGTTACTTGTTTTGATACTTCAATCGTGTATATTCTTTCCATTAAGGATATATTTTGGATGTTATAAAAAAAGGCGCCGTTGTCGGGGACTAGCACTTGATGATCTTGTGTTGATTGTTAAGTTGAAATAGTTTTGCATTGTAGCTACTTTAATGTGAGTTTGTTGTGTTGGTAGGATATCATAAACACATGAGTCATCACTCCCAATAAGAGGATAGCTTAGTGGAGGGTAACATGAAACTCGAGGAAGATAATCCGGTGATGCCGAAAGTTATTGGAGCCATTCGCCTACCATTGATTGTAGGGAATGCAGTATTTCATGTCATAAGCACCATGCTTCACCTATTGCAAATAAAGGGGCTCTTTGGCAGAAAACCAAGTGAGGATGTGAATCATCATTTGAGAAACTTCTTGGAAATATGGCAGTCCTTCAATATAAAAAATATCAGTCAAGAGTCAATCAGGTTGAGACTCTTTCCTTTTTCATTGATGGGGGAGGCGACAATGTGGCTAGAGGAACTCCCTTCAGGATGTATTACTTCATAGAAGGAGCTAACCGAGGCCTTTTTGGACCACTTTTTCCCTCCATCAAAGATGCTTCAGCTGAGGGATGATATTACAAATTTCAGGCAAGAACCGAGAGAGCCTTTACACGAGGCATAGTTAAGGTTTAAAAAGAAGGTTGCTCTTTGCCCAAATCATGGATTGTCAGATGGAGTTCTTTCCAAAGCTTCTATAGGGCCCTTGATTCAACTAACAAGTCCGTGGCTAACAACCTAACCGGTGGTTCTATTATGGATCAAACATATGGGTTGGTCAAAGCCCTCCTAGACAGAATGAAAAAGACCAATAGGGCTTGGCATACAAGAGATAAAAGTGTGTCCACTCATGAGATCAGTTCAAGTGCCTTGGCGGCTGAGTTGCGGAAATGGGATGAAGAGCGAGATGAAAATCTTGTCAAGATGATGATACAACTAGAATTTATGACAAAGCACGTGATTGGAGCAGGGCCAAAGGTGATAAATACCGTGGAAATGCAAGGTCCCTTACAGTATGAAGGAGAGTCGTCACCACGAAGATATGAAAAGGAATGCCAATATATGGGCAACCAAATGGGAGGTCCTTGACCTGGATTCCAAAGAGAAAACCAAGTCCCATGGTGCCTAAGGGATGACAACCAAGGTTTGAGAAATCGTGAGCCACAAGGATGGCCTAAAAGGAATGAAAGGGGGGTAATAGAGAGCCAAACCAAGAGAGTGATTGCTATCACCAGAGTTTGAACCCATATGTTCCTCCTCCTAAGGTTAGGAATCCCCAAAATCAGTTGGGCGTGAGTGATGCGGGCAATTCGAAAATTGAAGAAATACTATCGAGTGTTCTGAAGAAGGTTGACTCGACCAAGAGTGGGTTGAAAGATTTAAGAGGGGAGGTGCCTAACCTCGCCCAAACAGTGAGTTCACATTACGCCTCCATCAAGCATTTGGAGTTCCAAATGAATCACTTGTCGGCTCAAATGAACCTCTGAATGAAGGGAACACTACCTAGTGACACAATGCCAAATCCCAAGAAAGATGGTCAATGTTTGGCTATTGTCACTAGGAGGGGAAAAGTGGTTGGACATGCTCCAGTAAAGCCTAATGAGGTTAATAACCCAAAAGCAGTTGAAGAAGATAAAGTTGACAAAACGCCAATGACTCCAAAGAATGAAGAAACGATTGATGAGGAAAAAGAGGGAAAGGATGATGAAATACTCTCCCATGCTGATAATGATGAGGCCATGAAGGCCCCGATTGATGACAAGGCTGAATCAAGAATCCCACCTCCTTACCCACAACGGATGGCCAAGAAAAAGAAGGATGACCAATTTAGAAAGTTTGTTGACATGTTTATCAAGTTTTTCATAAATATAATGCTAGTGGATGCTTTACTCCAAATGTCCGATTATGCAAGGTTTATGAAAGATTTTCTGAAAAATAAAAAGGTGGTTGATACATGCAATGAAGAAAAAATGCATCATTGCAGTGCGGTAATGATGAGTAATCTTGCCCCCAACCGGGATGACCTCGGAGCTTTAACAATCCCATGTACAATTGGGATATGTGTGTTTAAAAAGGCTCTATGTGATCTTGGCGCTAGCATAAATTTGATGCCCCTACTCATTTTCAAGAAATTGGGACTCGGGAGCACGAAACCGACGTAATGAGGATGTTAATAGCAGATAGGTCAATAAAAAGACTGGTAGGGGTGTTAGAAGATGTATTGGTGAGAGTGAAAAATTTATTCTACCAGTTGATTTTGTTATTTTGGATTGTGAGATGGATGCACAAGTTCCCATTATTTTGGGAAGAACTTTGTTGTCTACGGGGAGAGTCGTGGTGGGCGTGGAGCTTGGAGAGATAAAATTTCGAGTTGAAAATGAGGAGGTCACCTTCAAGGTGTGTCCATCAGCTGAAACGCCCCTCGAATGCAAGGTGGTTGGAGTATTGCAAAGCAACGATGAGGACAAGGGATTGGAGCTGAAAGAAATGGAGTCGGATGATGACCCGTCGGAGGAGAGTTGTTGAAAAAAGGTCTACGTCATGCCACGACATTAACTAAGTCTCTTCGTTGGAGGCAACCCAAGTATTTAGTGAATTATTTGATGTATTTGTTGTTGTTTTTTGTGTAGGAGTTGTGATATGAGGAACAAAGGGGGAAACAAACCATGAAGAAGGGAACGACGTGGAACCGGTGAGCTGCCGGTCCAGTAACGCAAATCACCGATGAAGGAGAGCACAAAGAAGAAGGCTGAGGTTTGGATTGAAGAACTAATGGGCCTATCGGTGAATTGCCGAATGAAATCTGTGGGCCATCGGTGGACGGTCGATGGAGAATAGAAAACCTGAAGCTCGGGAACATAAGTAGTGGGTAACGAGCGGATCATCGATTCAATTCGTGAACTGCCGATGGATCGCCGCCCAAGAAATAGATAACTGGGTAATATACAAGGCAAAGGAAATCACAGCGGCGGACCACCGATGTGATTCGGCGAACCGCCGATGACACATCGGTCGAGGTACGAGTTTATTGTAAAATGGATTTTAGAAATATTGGCCCACAAAATCCCAAATACCTGACCAACAACCCTATTCCACAAATATTCCTCTAGTTTCCCTTTTTTAACACTTTTCCATTCCATTTTTGTCTCTCCATTACGCAACATTACCATTTCCCCATATTCAACATTTTCACCTTCCCACCTTTCCACCTCCTCACTTTCCACCAACACACCCACATTAAACTCTCCACCTTCCTCTCAACCTATACAACCTCCATCTTTCACCTATAAACCCCCCCTCCATATTTCACTAACACACACTCACTTCACTCACACTTTGTTCATCTACTATATTTATCTCAAGGTGCCATTGCATGATTTAGTTAAGCTCTCTTTGAAGTTCAAGTGTGCAAGCAATCCTCCAATTTGGTAACAATTTTCTTGCCTTTGTCTTCATTTTATCATTGGTTCTTGATTCTTTAGGAGCAATACTTTATTTCCCTTACTTGTTGAACTCTTGAATGTGCTATTCTTGTTGAATGGAATGGGGTTGTGCTCTTTTGTTAAATTTTAAAAAGGGTGAAGTCTGAGTAACCCAATTGCATAGAGAACGATGTTTTGCCTGATGATAGACCGGGTGACGCCATTCTTAAGGGCTAAATGTCATGAGTATGTGTTTAAACGGAGTAGTGCTGATTTTTCTATGTCGGGTGTGAGTGTGTGTTAATGGGTGTCTGTGAATAATAAGTTGAAATTTGGGGACGATGGGGTCTGGCATTTCGCCGGTCAAATTCGGAAAACCATCGATGAAATGTTGGATCACTCTGAAAATTGGCTCAGGCCACTGAGTGGATCCCATGCTACATCAGCGGTTCACGAACCTGGACCGGTGATTTGCCACTTAACCACTGAAACCCCCTTACTTGCCCAATTTTTTGTAAGGCATCGGTGGGCAATCGGCGGTCTGCGAAATCCCTTTTTTGAATCGCCGGTACTATTGGTTCTTTAAGTAATTGTTTGGTTTTCCCTTGTTTCTCAGTTCTCCCTTAGAATAGTTTTATTTTATTTCTATTTTCTCTTCAAATAGTTGTCACTAACATCATTATTGCAGAAAAAAATCATGTCTTCATCAAGAAACACCGGAAAAGGAAAAGCCCCTGCCTCATCTGTTAGCAAAGGCAAGGGCAAGGAAAAGGATGCCCCCCACGGGCCAACACCAAGGAGGCAATAATCTTCTGTGTCCCCAACATGCAAGAACACTACGTCATTTATCAAGGCCGATCAATCACCATGGAGAAGCGGTTTAACTTGGCAGGGTTGAAAGGTGATTTTCCCAACATCACCGCGCAGTTCACCGATAGGCAGTGGCATGTATTTGCCAACCCTCTTCCGTCCTACTACCCCATCTGGGTAACAAAATTCTATTCCTCATATCAGGCCCTACAAGAGAGTATGCAGCACAGTGGAAAGGTGGATGATTTCCCATGCTTGCGATCAGTGATGATCTGGGAGTGGAAGTTGATATAACCCCAGCTGCCATAAATTACCTATTCTGGGAGGACAAAGTTGACTCCGCTACGGAGTACATGGCAGGGTGGCTGATATGAAGGGTGAGTTCACTTTGTTAGGCCGCATCATAGCCGTTGGTAGTCCTCTGTGGGCGTCAATGGGTGGCAAAATCTCTCGCCACGACTTGAAGTTTGAGGCCAAGTTGTGGCTAGATTTTGTTTGTGCTCGAATCATCCCCTATAAAAATGAACAGAGAGTCCAATATCTCCATGCCCTACTCCATCCCCATTAACTTCCAGAAAATTGTAGCTCAGCAAATGAAGAAAAAGGCCCAGCAGTCCAGTAACTCCATGCCCTATGCCGTCTTGATTTTCCAGCTTTGCACAACAGCTGGGGTGCCTTTATTCCCTAATGAAACTCCTTTTGCTGCTTCGGGCATGATAGACATTGAGAGGAAGAGAGATGCCGAGGCATCGACAGTGAAAAGAAAGAGAATGCAGGACGTTGGAGTGCAAAAAGCCCCTCTCCCATGGGTTAAGCCAATCACCAATCGCCCCAGAGTCAAATTTTCCCCAGCAAGAAATGTCGGGCTAAGCATCAGGTGACATGCTTCAGCGGGGAGTTTCTCCCCCTCCACAATCCTCTTAGACAAGTGGTCTCCATAGACATGTGGAGATGACAAACTCACACGAAAGACAACTTCAATGTTTAGCTAAGAGTCCCCCAGCACTTATTGCAAAAACAATCAAGAAGGAGCTCAAGTCATTGTACGAGAATGTTGACACTCTACGCAAGAGGGTAGATGCAGTGGAAGGGGCAGTCACTTTTCTCCGAACAAAAGTACACGAGTGGAAGAGTCAGACTTCAGTAGAAGTGCTGGACATGAGCGCATTGGATGCTGCAATGGCTGCTCCTTTCTCAGTTCGGGGGCCAATTGATGATCTTTTTGAAGGGCTGGGAAATGATTTCGCTAGGCTAAGTGAGGCCAGTGGCGGTGGTGGTGAGAAGATGCTTACGATGAAGAGGAGTAACCTACTCAGGGAGTTCCTTGTCCCTTTCCCTTTTGCATATTTACATTCGAGAAAATGTATGCTCTTAAGTGGAGGAGGGATGAGCACAATTGATGAGGGGGCTAGGGATGGATGCTCTTTGTTTCTTTGGATGTTTTTATGATTTTTGTTTGAGTTTGTGCAAGTCCAGCCTTTGTCAGGCTGTTCTTAATACCTCTTTTTGGCCCCAATTCTCCCTAGATTCTAGTGAGAAGATAAGTGATGAAATGAAGCTTAAAGCCTAAGAAAGAGGGAGTGATAAAAAATTTATGAAAAATGAGGCAAAAGCCTAAGTTTGGGGGTATGCAAAACAAGGGGGGAAGATAAGAATTATAGTGTGAGGGGAACACTGCCTTGTGTAAAAATGCACCAA
>JACEIK010006570.1:16355-31681 GCA_018107945.1 Datura stramonium
GGGATCTTAAAGCCTATGGAAAAACACCTATTAAGAATTTAATAAAATCTATATAATGCAGTGAAAGTGGGTGAAATTCAGGCTGCAATTGTTTTTACTTAATAGATGGTAGTTTGAGGGAAGCAATAGAGGCATTTGGTTGATGGCGTTCTAGATTCTTTCTTCAAATATTTGTATTAAAGCATCCTATTGTGCCTATATATTTGTAGATCGTTGTAATCGTCTTGTATTTTTAGCGGTCGATCAGTATTGTTTCAAAAATATGTTCTTTTTGAATTAATTTATTCTTTTAACCATTGCCAGACAAGCACAAAAACATATCTACCAAGGATACCCATTTTAAAAATAAATTTGAGCATATTTTGAAGCCTAAATTTCAACAGCCTAACTTCAAAAATCTGAGAAATAAATGAAGATTTCCTGTAAAAACTAAAAAAACATAAAACTAAGTACAAAATCAATAACCCTTTAATTTGTTTGACCACTTATCTGACAATTGAAATAATTTTGTTCAATTAATCACACTTTGTATCTGATTATATTTATTCTTCAAAAAATAGTAGCATAGACGTCCCAAAGGAATTTAATATTAAAGGCAAAAATGTTGTAAAATTTTGATTAACATATTTTTGGAAACAATAATTGTTTTTGATACATTGCTTGTCTCTCCTCATTTTTTTGATCGCATTCAATCCAAATCGGCACATTTCTATATCTATTATTCTTTCTTTTACTAACAAGTAAAATAGAAAATACTATGATTCTTTTCTTCCTAATTTGTTTCATATATATCTTTTTTTTTCTATTTTCTACACATCTACTTATTTTTTCGCAGATCTTACTTGGATGATTTTTTTAATGTTTTGTTTTGATTCTGAGTGTTCGGAGACAGGCAAGGACTTCCTCTAGATGGCTGGAAAACACGGTGTTGACAATTTTACTAACAAAACTCAACAAATAATTGATGAAGAGACAACAAAAATCCATCCGAATCAAAAAACTAAGAAAAAGAAAACTAAAAACACAAACCGTATTAGCAAATTTGATCTTAAGATGTAATCCATGAAAGAAGAATCCTTGAAGTGCGTCTTTAGCCTCCATAGAGTCGTTGATATTTTTGAAATAGATAAAACCAAACCCGCGAGAGGAATATGAGGTTACTCTATCAAGGGGGCCATACTTCTCGAACAAGAACCTTAGATCGGCATCAGTAACATCATGGGCTAGATTACCCACCCATAGATTGTTCGATGGTGGAGCCATTATGAAAATCCTGAAAAACTAGATAACATGAAAATGAAACCTAGAAAAAAAACTGTTAGATTGAGATCTAGAGTAACAAGAAAAGAGAGTAGAGTTGTTGATTGTGATAGAGAAGAAGAGGAAATTAAGTAAAGGAATGTTTGTGAATGGCGTTACTCTCTATAGGTTTTCTTATCTTAGAGGATAAGGAGAAGAAGAGGCGACGATTACAAAGAGGGAACTTATGTGAATCCAAAGTTATAAATGGTCATATGTGCTTCAGTTGTATGTATAAATGGACAAATTTAACCCTCTAATTGATATGTTTTACTTTTTTTTATCCGCGACGTTAGTTTATTTGTAAGTTGTTCTCTTTCTTTTGTTCCCATAATAAGAGATATTGTTCTCTTCCTTTTGTTTTTTTAGTTCTTTTTATATCAAGCACTGATCAATCATTTTTGCAATTTTACCATTAACCAACAGTTAAAAGAGGCCAAAATGGCCTCTCAATGTCACGACTCAAATTCAAGGGTCATGATTGATACTTAGCGAGCAACTACCGATGTCAAGTGAACCAGTATTTATTTTAGTCAAGTACCAAATATCAATAAGAAATTCAATAGAATTTCACTATAACAAAAGCATCCTAATAATCCATATAACCAATCAAGCAATCCAACCATTATAAATATCCACAACCATCAATAAATAATAAGATAAAATCTTGACGGCCAATAATATGGTGACAACTTAAAATAATGTATATGACCTAGTACGTGCTTATCTCAAGAAAATAAAGAGATACGATGATATAACAAATCATATTGGAGTGGGTTAATGATGTGCAGGCTCCCATCTTGTGTCTTAGGTTATAGGAATGTGTCACTAAGACTTAAAGTTATATTTTATAAAGTGTTTATATAATTAGGTATGTTATATGAGGTTAAGTGTTGACTGGTCAAGAACTCACATGTTCATAAGATGAAATTACCAGAAATGAGAATATTGAGATGGATGTGTGGGCATACAAGGAGATATAGGATTAAAAGCAAAGATACTTGGGATAAGGCGAGTAAGGCCTCCTTGGTGAACAAGATGAAGGAGACAGAGCTAGGATGGTTCGAGAATGTGAAGAGGAGATACAATGATGTCTTTGTAAGAAGGTGTGAGAGTGTGAAAACCCAAAAGTCCCTAATACCAAAACCTAGACTTGGAAAGGAAACCATCAAGGAACCAAAAAATTTTCCGCAGAACGACTCGTCAAATGAGTCATTTTTAGAACCAATGACCCATTAGAAGAGTCGTTATTAGCTTCTGCAATTTTTCCCTCCATAACTAATGAGTGATAGAACGAACGACTCATTAGTCCTTGTAATGAGTCTTCATACCTAGTCGTTGGTTAAGGATCAGAAATTTGTCAAATTTTCCCCGAGCCAATGAGCCACTTGACGAGTTATTGGAGGAAGTAACAATTCTTCTTGTGAGCTGTTGGATGGAATCCAAAAAGTGTTCAAAATCCCTTCAGTGGACACAAGTGGAAACAACAACCCATTGTATCTTCTAGCGGTTCGTTCTATCCGTCCGCTGAGAGAGGTTTAGAGATTGTTCGAAATTGTTTCAGTAGCAACTACTGGATTCGAAGACCCGTCAGGTCCTCTAATGAGTCGTCCTTTCCAACCGTTGGTTGAAGTAAAAAAATGGGATTTTTAGATCCAGGACCAATGACTGGTCCCAATGAGTTGTAGTTACGACCAATGATTCATTGTGTGACCCGTTAGATTCAGACGACAGTTTTTCAGACATTTCTTCAGGGACATTTTTTTAACTTTTTACTATTTTAATTCCTAAACTACATCATTTTGGGGTATATTATTAGGGGATTTGAGAGAGTTAGTCGATCCTCCTCCCTCTTTTCGCACTAAGCTTCTCAAGAACAGTACGTAAGAGCTCAAGATCTCTCCCCAAGCTACACTAGGGTTCTTCCTCAAAGTTAGAATTCAAGCTTCCTCTCTCAGGGTTTTCTTCTTCAGGTATGTGGGACTTCAACAAGGGTTTTCTTTCACCCTTGTTTTCTAAGATTTCAGTAATCCTAACCTTGAAATTCTAGAAACCATGACTTAGGGTTCATCCCTCTAATTGTTGAAATTCTTTACTCTTTCTAGGATGTCAGATTTCCATGATTTGAAATATTATTTATAGTATTTTCTGCTATAACAGTATGTCCCACATGAATATCAAATTTGACTTAATTTGCTCATGGGATTGTGCATTTATGCTTTATAGTATTTCTATCATTTTTAGTATACTTTGTAATAGTAATGTTATCAAAATTCAGTATTATCAGTTTACCAGTATATTCAGTACCCTCAGATATCAAGTCCTTTAGTCTCTTAGGACACTTCCAAATAAGTATACCTCTGTTATATGTCATCAGTTGGGAGTAGTACTTAGCACCGAGTGGGCTGAGATTCAGCGCACCCAAGTTCCAGAACTATATGCCACCGTCGGATTTAATCCAAATGGGTTATACAATTAATGATCACACAATCCATTCAATGTACCTTAGCAAGGTACGATGGGTCCTATCTATGAGGAGTAAACATCGAACTTCACGTCTACCGCACGTGGTTATATATCGGTTAATAGACACTCCCACAGTACAGTACAGTCATAATTCACAGTCCAGTCCAGTCTTACAGATTTTAAAGTATGGTTAAGACTTTAACTTCAGATTATTAGTTCTTAAGTATTTTTCTCATGTTTCCAAACTCTTTCAGTACTTATGATTTAGTCATGTTTGTTGTATGTCATAGTAGTCCAATTTATGAATTATCAGCATTCTTATATTTTATTTGATATCTCATATAGGCTCAGGCTCCACAGCGTGGTTAGTCCCTCCTTCAAATTCAGTGCATCAGTGTTCTATAGGCGAGTCCTCATCTTTCGAGGACTAGAGTAGTTCTTTCTATTTTAGTAGTACTATTTTAATTTTCCATACTTTAGAGTTACTTGGGGGCTTGTCCGAGCAACTCATCAGTCAATAGAGGCTTTCAGAAAGTGTAGTATTAGTTTCAACTTATATTTATTAGTGTTGTTTAAAACATCCAGTATTTATAATATTTTATCTTTTCTGATAAAAGATTGTTTTTGTACATGAGTAGCTTCCACATAGTTTTCTATTCCAATTCTTGTATGTTAGTAATATGCTAAGCCATGGGTTATCTTCAGGTCACTTGTGATTCTAAGTACTATGTCGTGTCAAGGGTGTAGACTCGGGTCGTGACAAACTGATCACTTCCAAATCCACTTCTCGCAAGGAGAGAGTGTACATGGTCATTCGTAATATAATTTACCCAACTTTATGAGTCGGGGTCGAATCCACAGGGAGTAGGGATAGATCGCTACTAATGTTTTACGTGAACCTAAACTAGTTAGCATCATTGTATCGCAATACATGAAATAAATGTTGAGGGAAAAATAAAAACACTATATGCTTCTACTCAATATCAAAATGAAGTAATGCAAGTTGAAGCAATAATGAGAGCAAATACTAGGAATGTGCTATTGATGGGGCATCGATAGGATTGGGGTTAATAAAAAAATCTTAAGAATCAACTACTAACATGAATAGCCATGGACAAGTCTATACCCAATGTATTTCGATTATTTAGGCATATTCTACTTGAGTTATTTCAAACCTCAAGATCAATTAACACATTACCCATATTGGTTTGGGAAAGAATTAAACTATTTCTAGCCTTAGTCCTTAAATTGAGCTATGAAAATGGGTTTTGACTATTTCTAGTCCAACTCTGCATTTTTACAACTCAAATCCCCCTAATGCTTTCTCACCCATATCCTACTTCCCTTTTCAAGCAGAAGCAAGATAAGTAATTCAATATATGTTTGCAACCATAAATATTTGCATTAAGACTTAGATAAAGCATTAGATTCATGCATAATAAGTGATTCTAAGACTAAATCAACAACACCCAATCAAATCTAAACTCACATTAAGCATACACCCCTAGCAATCAAATTAGTTACTCATGGATGTAAATAAAATAATGAAATCAATAAGAGATTTAATCACATTCATAATTGAATAGTAAATTTGAGCTTCAATGTATATGGAGAATTTCTTACCCTAAAGTATTGAAGAATAAGAAGGAGAAGAAGACTATCTCTTACTTCTCTGTATAATTTCCTCTCAATAAAATTAGCTAATAAAAAAGTACCCTTTCTCAAAATGAAAGTATGTACAAAATAGGAAAAATCTGCTTTTCTTTATGCTGTATGGATTTCTATTTTGCACTCAGAAGCTTCTAAATCATTCTTGTGTCAGATCTGGATAGGTTTGCCCTTCTCAGTATGAAGTCACTTGTGCGGCACCTGCGTTTCACAGGTGCCCATCCATGAGATGCGAGTGCTTAGCCGGTCATGAAAGATAGTCTAGTTCGGCTTATGCGTCTGCACCTGTATTTCACAAGTGTCTGATTGCATTTTGTAGTTCTCTTCCAGCTTAAGGGCAATTCAGTTGGCGTCTCTCCTGCGTTTCGCCGGTGTTAACACCTGCTCTTTGTTCAATTTCTTTTCTTTATTTATTTGAGCCTAATACATGAAAAATCAAAGTAAAAAAGCGGAAAACCTTCCTAGATGATTTGAATACAAAGCAAAAATTCATGCTTAAATGCCTAATAAATTGGTAAATTACCAACTCATCAAACACCCAAACTTGAACCATTGCTTGTCCTCAAGCAAGGCATCTCCTCACAAATGAGAAGTTGAATTAAGCATGGCATGACATAAGATCAACATACAAAGGACCCTTAACTCCCAAGACAACCCCAAAATCACACATAAATTCAACTCTAAGAAGAGACTCAAACATGTTGCACCCTCTTCAAGAGATAACCACAAAAAATTGGCACATTTGCACAATATATTATTTCATTCCAAACAAGGGGATTAGTTAATCAAAATAACATCAAGGAGCATCTCATGTCATTGATAGTTCATATTCAAAGTTTGCCTTAATATTCACAACACCTTTGCCTCAATTCACACCTTTCAATTTAAAACTCATTTAAGCATGTACCCCAAAGAAGTGATGCCATTCACATCAAGAGAGAATCCCTTTTATTTTTCATGCTTTTCATACATAGGGATTATAAGATATAGCAAATACCTCACTCTCATAAAGAAATTCAAGTGCATGCAAATTGACCCATAGGCTTGCCCTTAATGTATCTCGCCACTAATGTAGAGTTGCTTCACTCAAAATCACTAAGAACTTGTGGGTTATCATGAAGGCTAGGGGTAAGGATAGGATAATTGTTTATCTCTAGTGACTAGAACCTCCCTAATGCTCTTTTTTTTAACACTTTTTAAAATATCCCATTCTATTGATGATCTCACTCCACCTTATCTCTCCTTATTTACCATTATCATTCTTTATCAAAAAACCTCCTTATATCCCCTTTGAATCCACAATTAGCCTTTTATAAACAAGAGGTAAACAAGAGGTAGCACCTTCAAAGACTTCTTTTCTTTTCTTTTTGTTAAAGGTTTTCAACCAACCATTTTCTTCATTTTATCACAATTCAGTACTACCTCTATTTCAAGCTCATATTTTATTTCCCTTTTTATAAACTCCCAAACTTAGGCTTTTGCTTTATTTCTTCCTTATCTCTCTGCATATTTTAGGCTTTAAGCCTCGTTTTCCATTCTTTAAACTTTAGCACTTAGGAAGAATGGGTGCCAAGATAGAGATTATAAAAGGGTACTAGGCTTGTATTCCGGTTTTAAAAAAAAAAGGGTCAAAGGCTCAAAAATTGGTTAGCAAAGATAGATGTTCAAGGAGGTCATTTTGGGTGAAATGTCTTACCTAAAGAATGCCTAAGATCATCTTCCAAGTGCAGCTACATCTAGGATTTCGCCTTGAATCACACTTAGGGCAAGTTCTAGACAATTTAAACATATACAAGAATTCAGTCAAATATCTCACCACACAAGGATCATAAACCAGGGGGTTTACAACTTTCAAAATCACATCAAAGGTGCGACTTTATACAAACTAGAATATGAATCAAAAAGCCAATCAAGGAATGTATAACTCATAATAAGAGAGTGCTTAATTTTCTACTTCAAGTGCCATTTTTTCTCAAAATTCTTTTTGCAAAATCAATAAAATTTTTCTAGTGGTACTTCTTAAAGAAAGTGCAACAAAAAGACTAGCAAGACTCTAGACTTGGCATTTTCCCTTAAAAAAGTCGCCTCTCAATCTATCATCGGGAAATGCCATTCGACACAAAAGTAAAGAAAGAAAATAATGCTCCTTGGAAAAGAACCATGGTAAAGGAATACCTTAGAGTTTATTAGTAATCTACTATGAACAAAGGCGGATTTTTAAAACACGGGTCATCAAACATTTAGCAAAGTAGAATTTGACCCATCATAGAAAACTAACATGGTCCACATAACAAATTCATTTTAACATAAGCCCAACAAGGGCGTTCATTCATCTAAGAAACAATTAAAAAGACTAGAAACATTCAAATCATAAGAGATTACACTCAACAAGGGCAACAAAGAACAAAAATAACCAACCAACAAAGAGACACATCCCATGCCCAACTATAAATTTACATTGTCCCCAATGTACATATGAAGAACAAAGGATGGGAAGAACTCCCTGGTGTGTCTACTCTTCGGCCTCATCATTGGCCGCTTCGTCATCATTGCTTTCATCTCCATGGCCTGCCTCATTTTCCTCGCCTAAGCCCTTGAATAAATCATAAATGAGGCCCGGGCTGTCAATGGAGAAACCATGGTTGTATCAAGTAGGCTCATGTCTGGGTCCTCCATTGGTGCTCGACTCTTTAACTCTTGTACATCAGCTCAGAGGGAGGAGACTGCTCCCTCGACCATATCCACCCGAGAACATAGCTTGTTCAAGCTATCAAATGCACTCTTCAACTCTTTCTTCACCTTCTTTATGATGAGGGCTGGAAGATATTGAGCCAACTTTTGGAGTTGGTTCTCATGAGACTGTGTCATTTTATCCAGCTTATGGATTCCCCTTGGTTAGGAGGATGGAGGAGGAGGTGAAGGCCCTTTGAATGGTGCTTTGTTAGATACCTCTGCCTACATCTCGGGTTATAGAATGTTAAGGTCGGGTGCTCTGGGAGTCTCATCCATGCCATGTGAGGTTTGATTCCTTAGGTGTACCCCATGCGAGCATCCTCTTTCTTTTGTTTTGGGGAGAATTAGCGTCCCTTCTCCTTTCAACTACAATTACACCTGTAGCAAAGCTTCTATTTTCATAGGGAAATAGTGGGACTCCCGCTTTGAAGCACAGTTGGCTGATGAGTACTGAATAGGGCATAGAGAGACCTTGGTGTCTGGCCTTCCTCTTCATATGGGTGGCAAACACCTCACCAACATTTTTCGGCACCCCCTTATGATGCAAGCAATTAGAATGGCTGCCTCAAGATTCACCCATTGATCATTTTTCAAAGGCATTAACTGGGAGCACACAAACTCTAGCCATAAATTGGCCTCGAATTTAAGGTATTTCCATGCGGTCTCACCCCCATTATGGCCCAGAGTGGCTGATCATTTTCAATGATGCCTGCAACCCAACCAAACTGATCTTCTTTTTTGTCCATTCTACTAGCAAATTCAGTCCCACAGTCGATTTCATCCTACTAGAACATAACATTGATGGCGTCTAGAGTGATGTCGACTTTCATGCCCTGAATCATAACTGAGGGTTGGCAAGGAAAATTATCTACTTTCCCTTTATGCTTCATGGCGTTTTGCCTTGCTTGGTATGGAGCATAGAATTCTAGAATAAGGTTGGGGTAGTAGTTGGATGGAGGCTCTATGAACATGTGCCACTATTTGTCATTGAATTGGTTGGTGATGTTGGGGAAGGCACCCCCAGCCCTTCCAATTCGAAGCGCTTTTCCACAGTAATTGATCTGTCTAGGTATGTGGTGTAGTGCTTTTTCATATCATGCACACACAAGATGATAGCTTCCCTGGCGTGTGGAGTGGCTGGGGTAGCCTTGGCCTTACCCTTCCCCTTGCTCTTGAATGTGGAAAGGGCCTTCTTTTTTCCATGTTGCCTAGAGGAAGACATGATTCTGCAAGAAAATATTAGTGCAACAAACATACCAAACCTCTTTTTGTTTTTTTGATAAATGAAAGTTAAAAGCTACAACTATGCTAAGCTAAGGAAAAGAAATTAAAAGATTGGATGTCAAAACACATGAAACATCAATATCAAGAACTGACAGCACCTGTGTTGCACCTGCAGTTCGCAGGTGGAGATCCGCGGTTTGCAGGTGCATCACAAGTCTGCAGAAACTGGGTTAAAGTTTGTGGTCACTTGCATTTGGCATGTGTTTCTTTAGTGGTGATCCACAACTCACAGGTTTAACGCAGGAAAGTGACAGTGAGCCTGAGACTTCACCCTGCTCCTGCGCTTCATAGGCCAACACCTGCAGCTCGCAGGCACTAAGTAGTGACTCATTCATTTCCAGAGCTCTAAGTAGGCAAACTTTTCACACAAGCATGAGAATATTTTCATCTAACGGGTACTCAAACTTCCTCGAAAGATTCATCAATCACCTAAAAATATTTTAGGACCACTCAACGCCCTTCCCTTAAGATGGATGTTATCCCGTCTATCATCGGGAACATTGACTGCCCAACCCAACAAATTCTAGCAATTCAATTTCACAACTATATCATTAATCTACTCATCATTGGGACAATTAGAAGCAGTACAAAAGAACAAAAATGACAATTTTTCCTTAAGAAAGACGTCAACCTATCTATCATCGAGAAAAATCGCGCATTTCAAGCACACAAGCTACTTAGACTTCACGCCCAGCTACATTCCAAAACATAGGGAAAATGAAAGAAATAGAGCATTATCACAAGAAATTCTACCCACATTTTTCAATTTTAGCTCCCCCACTATACCCACAACAAATAAAGCTTTTCAAAGAGTGAGAAACACAAGATGGGTAATTGGGGAACATGGGTCAAGAAAATTGTGACATTAACATTCTTTATTTTGTACTACACCTTCAAATATCAAGAAAAACAAGAGTGAGTGATACATATACCAAGTGATAAGCGAGAATTGAAGAAATTGAAAACTTGGAGTTTTTGCTCAACCAAGGCCAACCAAAAAAGCTTGAACTTCTTTTATTTTAGTGAGAGAGTAGTTTGAGAGGCTATGAAGAAAATGGGAAAAGTGAATGGGGTTTTTATAGATGGAAGGGAGTTGAAGTGATTGGTGGGTTTAAGAGGTGGATTAAGTGGAGTAAAGGGGAAGATGGAAAGGTGTAGTAATAGAGGTCATGGGGAAGGTAAAAAGGTGAAGAAAAGGTTTATTCGTGGAAGTGGGGGAGAATTTCAACCAGTTGGGTTGGCCATGGGTCAGGTTCAATCAACGGGTTGGTTAACATTTAAATGACCATGCATAGCTGCACCTGCACTGGACCTGCAGCCGCAGGAGCTCACCTGCAAAATGCAGTTCCAATTTAGGTTACCTCTTTTCTGCCCAGTTCTTGGTCTCTGGCTTGTGCCTGACCTGCGAATCACAGACTTGTACCGGTGCTTCACAGGTAGTTCGTAGTTGCACCTCTTTCTTCCATATTTTTTTCAGGTATTCTAGCTAAGGGCTATGCCAGACCTACGTTTCACAGGTTGGCACCTGTGTTTCACAGGTGAGGCGTAGAAGTCCTTCAGTTTCTTTTCACTTTCTGGTTCCTTGGTGCACTTGAGCTGCGTTTTGCAGATGCATATCTGCATTTTGCAAGTCTCACACAACTCTTCCCCTGTTTTCTTTCACATGGTTTGTCACTCAGTCATCCTACAACACCAAAAACAACAAAATCATAAAAAATAACTGAAATTAAAAACACTTGGGTTGCCTCCCAAGAAGCTCCTTATTTAACATCATGGCTCTATGGGTTCATCATCGATATATAATTCATTGGGAGGATCATCCTCGACATCAAATTCATCTTCACATGCACTCCTTTGCTCCTCGTTCTCATCAAGAATTGCAACCACTTTACATTTATCAGGGGATATTGTTGGTTGACATACATTAAAAGTGACCTCTTCACCACCAACGCTAAATTTCAATTCCCCTAGCTCCACATCAACAAGTGTTCTTCCCGTGGCTACCAATGGTCGACCCAAGATGATTGGAACCTCAATATCCAAGTTACAATCCAACATGATAAAGTCAGCTGTTAGAATGAACTTATCCACCCAGACCAAGACATCCTTAAGAACACTAACGGGACGCTTGATTGAATGATCTTCCATCAACAACCTCATCGTTGTAGGCTTGGGACTTCCCAAACCTAAATTTTTGAAGATTATGAGAGGCATTAGATTTATGTTAGCCCTGAGATCACACAATACCTTGTTTAACATACACATCCCAATAAAGCAAGGAATAGTGAATGCTCTAGGATCCTCTCTTTTTGGATCAAGGTTACTAGCCATCACAGCACTACATGATGCGACACCTCCACTATGCTTTCATCTGCTATCTTCTTTTCTTCAACAACACTTTCATGAATTTTACATATCCTGGCATTTGGAGCAATGCGTCAACCAACGATATATTGATGGACAACTTGCTAAACATATCAATAAATTTTATGAACTGGTTGTCCTATTTCTTTTTCTCTAACCGCTGAGGGTAAGGAGGTGGGATTCTAGGCGCTTGGCCTTGTGCATTTGAGGACTCCTTGACCTTTTTCTCAACATCAACATCTTTGGGAGTAACAACCACTCCATCCTCTTCAAGTTCCTCTTCATCATCAACACAACTTGGTGATTTTGGAACCGCATCCTTCACTCCATCATTTGTGATTAGATCAATGGCTTGTTTGGTCTTCATACCCGCATTGGCCACAATGTTTCCACTCCTAGTGGCAATCGCCATGCAATGGACATCCTTCTTCGGATTTGGTATGATATCACTAGGAAGGGTTCCCTTCATCCGGGGATTCATTTGGGATGAAAGGTGGTTCATTTGGGCTTTCAAATTCTTAATGGAAGCTGAATGAGAACTCACCATTTCGGAGAGGTTAGACACCTCCCCTTTAATCTCCCTCACCCCACTATCTGTGGACTCAATCTTCTTCAAAACTCTTTCCAACATTTCCTCTATCTTTGAGTTACCAACATTACTCACTCCGGGTTGTATTTGGGGTTCCTCAACCTTAGGAGGGGAAACATATGGATTTGAACTTCTATGGTATCATTCCCCTTCATGATTTGGTTCACGGTATCCCCATCTCTCATTCCTATCATTACACCCTTGACTATCCTGATTCCTCCAACCTTGATTCTCATCACGAGGACTTCAAGGGGCTTGGTTGGCACCTCGATATCCCAGATGAGAACCCCCCACATGGCCAGCCATATATTGAAACTCTTCATATCTTGGAGGTGAAGCCTCCCCTTCATATTACATGTGGCCTTGGGTTCCAACTGCGTTTAGCCCCCATCAAATTCTTGGTTTTTAGCTCAAGATAGGTTATCATTTGGCCAAGGTCTCATACCTTTCTTCATCACATTTTCTCATCTCCATAGTCACAAGGATAGAGCTAGAACCACTTGAGGACACCTTGGTGTCCCTAGTGTGCCATGCTCGGTTCGTCTTGGTCATCTAATATAAGAGAGCTTTGGCCAATCCGTATGTTTGGTCCATCAAGGATCCACCAACGAGATTATTGGCCATAGACTTATTTATTGAGTCAAGTGAGCGATAGAAGCTCTGGAGAAGAACTCCATCAGGAAACCCATGGTTTGGACATATTGCAGCTTACTTTTTGAATTGGAGCCAAACATCATGCAAGGGTTCACCCGGGAGTTATCTAAAATGGTGATATCATCCCTCAACTGCAACATCCTCGAGAAAGGAAGAACTGACGTGTCGTGATTTTATGGTACTTTCGACACTTAAAACTAAGAAAATATGTAAATTTCAGGTATGTATATGTAGATATAATGTGTTGTTGTTAAGTGTTGTAGGAGAATAGGTGTAGAAAGTGAAATGGGAAAAGTAAGGCAAAAATGGAACAAAATGCAGGCTTCTACCCAGTCATCATCCCAATGGATGACTCGTTCCTGGAGTCATGGGTGGAGATTTAGTTTTGATGAGAAGAACCAGTGCAGTCGATGAGTTGAAGGCACGACTTGTTACATCTGGTAACGATTCATTATGATAGTTGTGAAGACTGGGAGGATAAAAGTGCTGAAAATGTAACGAAGGATATCACGAGTCATCGAGAGACTTGACGACTCATCATGAGAGAAACGGGAGGAACTATTATGTGCACTAGACATTTGGTGATTCAAGGCCACGAGGGACCTAACTACTCGTGTCTTGACCAGACGAGTCATTCGGTGACCCGTTACCATGACTATTGTCGAGGATGACTCAATTTCACCGACCACTACTCGTTAGGAGACCTAATGTGTCATTACTTGGCCCGTTGCCACTGCCAACCTGGATTCCATTTTTAGTTAGAAAAAGTTTTGTTTGGAACTATAAATACATTATTTAGGTTTATTTTTATGATACAATTTTCTCTTCAATTTTAGGCATGAATTTTGGTGTTGTGAATGATCATTCTTAGTTCAAGAAACAAAGTTTGTAATTTTGTTCTTGATTTTGAGAATTAAACAACATTGAAGTTTGGTTCTTCAGTTTTGGTGATTATTCAATTCAAGTGGTTTTCTTCTACGAATCTTTGTAAGTTACAATTATGTTTTCTTCTTTATTTTATAATTGTGATCATTCAAATATGAGTAGCTAAACCCATAACTAGGGTTGTGGGAATCATGATTAATTAACATACATAGGTAAAATACTTAGTGAATCTTGAACGAAGTTTATGCATGTGTTGTTTTTTCCCTTCGTTTTAATTACTTCTCAACGTTTGCAAACGTTGGAAATTGCCTTATTCTTACTCACCAGATCAAGGAGTAATAAATGGGAAAAGAAAATAACAACAAAGATTTGAGGTTATCAACCCTCATATGAGCTTGACCTTGTCCGGGAATAGCCAATCCAATATTAAGGGTAAGGGTTAATTAAGCATACACTCATATATGAATCAAGTTGCGTGGTGATAATCATCTATATAGGAGACCAATAATTTAGGTGAATTTAACTTACCAATATTGCATGCTAAATACCGGAATAGATCACTAGTATAAAAGCCTTGTGGTTATGAAGTTATGGGGAACGCAATCCTAGTAACTTTGTTGATTGAATACAACCGAAATTGACTTAATCATCTATCAGTCTCTACTTTTATTTATTATTTTGTGTTTCAAACTTTTCCCCCTAGGAAATAAGTAAGCCGATAGTACTAGCTAAATGCATTAACTAAAGTTCTCGTCATATTCCTCGTGTGATTCAACCCCAACCCTTCTTGGGTTCTATATTTGATATTGACCGCTTTATATCTCATTTACGAGCTGTAATTTAGGAAACATCAAATTTTGGCGCTGTTGCTGGGGAATACGACTTAGGTTTTTGTTAATTGTGTTTGCTTTACTGTTGGTTCTTATTTTCTTTTTATTTTTCTTTTGTTATTTTTTTTCTTAACAGGTATTATGTTTGTGCATGCCTAATACTAGGAGCCAGGGAAAATCCCTAGTTCCAATTGATCATGAACTTGAACAAACACTGCGAAATTTGAGGAGAATGGCGAACGTGCATGAGCAAGAGACAGTGGAACAGACTATAACCAGGATCTTGACTGAGGAACAAGCTCGGGCAAGATATAGAGAGTTAGCAAGGGTTGTTGAAGAGCAACGCCTAGCTGCTGAAGCTAAGAGAGCTAGGAGGAACAGAGGTCCAGACCAGTAGAAGCACCGGTACTTTAATGATGATGATGATACTGATATTGACGAAGCCGATGCCACTGGAGCTTTACAATTCAGATAAAAATTGGGCAGAGTATCCGAGCTCGCGGATTATGTGATTTGGGAGCGAGCATTAACTTGATGCCGACCTCGGTATTCAA
>JACEIK010006570.1:59416-70256 GCA_018107945.1 Datura stramonium
TTTTCCAGAATAAAATCGTGACAAAATGATTTTAGGAGCTAAGGGACCTATTTATAGTAAATGAGAATTGTGCAAAATTAAGCCTGTCGTGGAATGGCTCAGTGTCACGGAGTGTATCGCAGAGCACTGCCTTCGTGACACGGAGGTAACGCAGAGGCACACTGAAAATTTCCTCAGGATGCCAAGCTGCCGAGGGTCGCCGCGCTGGCCGGCGTGACACGCTGCTCATGCAGCGCGATGGCATTGTGCTGGCGCGTAGCTCGCCTGGCGTGGCACGGATCTGGCGCGCATGTCGCCTACCTGCTTGCTGCCTTCTCTAGCGCCTGGCATGGGCGTGGCACGGCGCTGGGCGCGGCACACGCACAGCGTGGCACGTTGCCTGGCGCGGCTAGCCTTGACAAGGCATGCTCCTTTCCGACTTTCGCAAATTTCTCCCGACTCCATTCCTCTATTTCACCAACTTATAAATTAGTTCCTCAGATTCATTGAAACCTACAAAACAAGGACTAATCATGTTGGTTAGTACATATATTCACATTTATATAAAATCACATGAAAATGTATATAATTAATTTTCTAAACAAGACTAAATTAAGTTATAAAGCATCACTCGGGCATGCTATTTTTCCCGAGATCAATGTGTTTAAGCTAAAAATACCGAAGGAAATATTTATTAAAATTAAATGAGTAAAAATATATTTATTTTTTTAAAATGAGATTTCTTTTTTTAAAAAAAATATGCGCAATTTAAAAATTATCATTTATTTTTAAAACAGAGGAAGTGTAAATTTGTATTGGCTGATTTTCTGCACTTTTCTGCATCTTTTGTACATTTTTGCTCCAACACCTATTTTCCCTGAACCAAAGTAAAAACACCTCATATCCGTATAAACATACCTAAGTCCATGCTATTTTCTCAGTTTTAAACATCGAAAGTACTGTAAACTCACAACACATCAACACTCTCAACTTAAGACTTTTGCATGTCCTCAGGCTAATAAAACATAAACTAAAAATAACGCTTAACTAGAAAATAAACCCAGGACACTACAGTCAACACCAATCAAAATTTGCACTATAAACTCAAAAAACTTTTTGACCCTTTTCCCCATAAATCAAGTCAGCATATGCACATCATGTAACTAGAAACCATGATAAATAGGTATCAAGATATGTCATCTAGTTATTAGCATAGATTCAAGTCATTACCAATGCTTTTCACATGGACAACTGGCAGAATAAAACAAAAATCATGTACCCTCAGAACAAATGAAGTTCTGAACTCACAAATATATAAAAATATGAAATGTGGGAATGAACAAGTAAGACTCTCACTCTCCCATGGAAGTTCCAAATGCTGCACATCGGATACCGTAGGCTTATCCTTATTCTCTCTACTTTGGCTCTTTGGACGGTCAGGCTAGGATCACTGTAGGACTTTATTCGTCTTGTAATGTAGGATTTTCATCTAGACATGGTAAACAAGAAAATTTTAGTTACTAATCCCTCCTTGGCACTACATACACGTGGCTCCACTTTTCGTTTATTTCACCCTTTTCACTTTTTCAGTTTTTTCCTCCCATTTCTCCATTTTATGCAATTGTCTGGGTGTGGTGTGTTTTCAACTTTTCATTCATTTTTCTCTTTTGTATTTTCTTTTCAAATTTTCTTTTTCAGCTCTTTTTTCTTGTTTTTTCACACGACACCTCATTTTTAAAAATTGTGTCTTCAACAATAGAATTCGATAAGTGAGATCTCGAATAAGTGTTTACATAATCTTCTTCTCTCCGAAGAAATGATTTTTCCTTTTCTTTTCCTTTTTCACCTCCCCAAGATCTACACACCCCTACTCTAGCCACCCTCAACTTAGCCATTTTGCCTGGGTTGAGGTTCACAATGTCCAAGGAGGGACAGGGCCAATGCAGGTTCATTATAAAAAATAGCTAATGTTAATCGGTTAATCAAAGGGATCAAGGGAATGATATTATTTTGGTAGGGTAATTTAAGCTAAAATGGGTTAAGCAAAAACGACCTATGATCCTTTCCTAACCAACCATCCTTAAAACCAATATAAAGATCAATTGGATAAGTTCTAGATCCTCTACGCAGTAGTGAACTAGGTATAAACCTCACTCACTCATGGTACATGTTTTGCATCATTCCACCTGTCTGGTTCGTACATGACTAACTATAACTACTCATTCTAATACACTAAATGACACAAAAAGATCCACATAAATCATGTTTTGCAATCAAAAAGTACACGACTAACCATCAAAACTTTTTTAAATAGGGTCAATTGTTTCAAAACTTCAAAACTGGTGCATTTTATTGGCTGAATAATCCTAAGCTACTTTCTAATTAAATAAAAATTTCACGACCCGAATGTACACCCGGATCGTAGACACGGGACAAGGGACCCCGAGAGACCCCAAGTCAACCCATGACACATGCATTTAACTAATATCATGTAATTAAATGGAATATTAAGCATAAAACATCACGTAAACGTAACCATGACTTAGCATCGGAAAATACCAAACTTTTACATAAGCTGAGTACTACTTATTTGTCCGAAAGCCTCTAATATGTAAGATGGATTGATGGGACAAAATCCCCAACTAACCCGAGCAATACTAAAACATAATCAACAGGATAATTCATCAAACGATCCTCGGAACATGGGGACTCACCAACAAGCTGATATCGTAGACTGGGATGGACTAAGGATGAGGATGAGCCTGAGATCCGGACCCCGTATCATGAAACGATACAACATAGAAAGTATGCGGTTAGTACATGGAATGCACTGAGTATGCAAGGTAAGTAAAAAGGATATTTTAAAAGAAAGGTAAACTCATAAATAAACATAGGAGAAGGACATCATGCTCGTATCAAAATCTTCGTAATAAAACATAAGGCTCAAGACTTTCAAATCTTTCATAATCATTCATTATCATAATCGTAAATAAATTTATCATAATATAACTTGAGCCAATAACATAAAAATTACAATGCATAAAACATGCGGAATAATGGGAGGACTCGTCATAATCGACACCATCATGGTAGAGCCTTTCATGATGCCCCACTGTCTCGCTCAAGTGGCCGGAGCCGACCCTGGCTTGACAGGCGAGAGTCGTGCATAAGATGTGATATCACATTTTAGGGGATCATTATCAATACATCATATCATTTACAAACCCACAGTGGAACGTGGTTATGAGACAACGACGTAGTCCTTTAAACGCGGGGCTGCTAGGTGCTAGACACGGCTCCCAAAAACATGCATATAGGCTCATACGTAAATCATTAACATCATGCATAAAAATTCATTGGTTAAGATATAACATTTATCATCATTGATCCCTTTTAAAATATGCTTAGCCAAGAATCGAGGCCTATTTTCATCGCCCAACATCATAAATCAATAAATTATGAAATTTTTTTCATAAATCAGAAATCATTCTTCATCATGTGGGAATTGCCCAATGCTTCATCATACTCAATTCTTTCAAAATATGCTCATAAACATGGGTAACTTGGATTCATGCATTTTTATAATCAATAAACTTAAAGTAATGAATATTCATCATAAATCATAATTTCCATGAACTTTCATAAATGGGAAATTTAGATTTTAAAAGATTGAAACATGATTTTGAAGAAAATAATACAAAACCTGCCCAACATGCATAATTCAATAATTAAAACTCAATTAAATCATATCCATAAAGAGAAATCATATCTTCATTCCTTGGGTAAAAACCCATGGAATTTGAGTAGGAGTATTCATGAATTAACACGAAATTGGGCATGGGTGAGGAAGAATTTCACCCATTTTAAAATCCTACATACCTGGGAAAAGATGGACCTAAAGTTCCTTGAACACCCACAAAGAATTTGATGAAGATTTGGGGAAGAAGGACTTGAATCTCCCTAAAACCCCTCTAAAATCCTTGCATGAGAATGGGCATGCATAAAGGGCTTAACCCATCTTATCTAACTCAGAAAAATAGTCAAAACGATGTAGTTTAGATCTTAGGGACTTGGGAAGTTACGAAAATACCCTTATTAAACGCAGGAATTTCTGGTCTCCAGTCCTCACGAGGGACCTAATGGATTGTCTCCATAGGGCATAACTCCTTGCATTGATCCATTGAGTCCACTGTCAATCCTCCAAGGGAACCCCATGGGAGACTTCACGAGTCATGAGGTCAGACCACGACTCGTGGTCACTTCCTTGGCCTACACTACTTATCCCAATTTTTCCAATCCTTCGGGTTGACCACGGGTAACCTCATGAGTCGTGAGGTCTGACCATGACTCGCGGTCAGGCCTGTGGCCTCCTCACTCAGACATTGCCAAACCAAGTTGACCACGAGTCACCTCACGACTCGTGGTCACTCCTCATGACTCACCTCACGAGTCGTTCTATGACTTGGTGCGAATTTTCAATTTTTCTTCATTTTCACTTCCGGGTCTGATCCTTGGCTTCCCGGGGTATAACAAAAAACATCCTAAGCTCGGCATGGGTAGTGGTGGGCTATCGGCTCCTCTAGCTCTCTCAAGCAGCTCCAACCTATGCTCATCATGAGTCTGCTGACTCTCCAATATTTCCTGCTTGCGCTCCTTCTTTTCCTTCTTTCTCTTCTTCTTTAAGGTCTTCTTTCCAATATCCTCAAAGACCCTCTTTTTCTCTTTTCTTCCCTCAGCTCTAGTCAGCTCCTAATATTCTGCCAAATCAAGCTCATCCTCTATCCCCATATCGAGGTCAGGAAGAGGGGGGGCTGCTAGAATTGCTGATTGTTGAGATGACAACTCGATCACTTGGCTTCGAAGAGCCCCCAACTCCTCACAGAGGCTACCAGTGTCAGTTTGCTCGGCCATGCACTCATTGAAGCGTCTGTCAAAGCTGTCTAGTCTGGCCTATAGGACCCGTGCAGCTGCCTCAATACCAGCCTTCACCCATAGCTTTACATTCTCCATCATAGACTGTACCCTTTTCTCAGCTACGGTCAGTCTCTTTGCCATCTTTTTGGAGAAAGTCCTGAGGCACAAGCATGTATCCTTCTGAGGTCTGGCTCGAAAGGCCCATAGGTGGTATGATGGAGGTGCTGGGAGCTACCTCTAAATTACCGGCATATATAGCCGGTGTCTTGTCCTTCTCCTATGAGGTGGGGGAATTCACCTGCTCGACCCCAACTTCCCGTGGTACCGGGACAGCGATAGAAAGTTGTGCTCAGCTTACTGGGTTTATTTTGTCCCAAATTAAGCCAATATCTGTTGTTCCCTGTCCTCCAATCAACCCCTGTTCACTACGATGCACCTTAAGACCTGCTTCCATGCATATCCTGAATTTGAGGCTCAAGAATGGGATGGTAGTGCTCAATCCCATAGCCAAATCTTGAATCTCTTCCACAATAACTCTCAGAATATTGATGGCGTATCGTGACATGATACATGCCACCAATGCTACTCTGTCTGTACTGCGAGTATTGTCATTCACTGTCTGTGCCAACTTATGGCATTCTAGCATCCAACAGGATTTTTCAATGAAGTTCAATGAGTTCTTTGTTACCTACTTTCCGCTACTTACCCATTATGCCTCCTCCTTCTTTTCGGCGATGACCCCGAACAACCATTTAATCTGGCTCTTCCTCTCCTCAAGGCCTAATTGCTTGATTTTCTTCATGGTGTTCGCCCAATAGTCAAACTCTGGTGTAGTGTGGGGTGGAATAAACTGAGGCCCATATAATACCCGAGCAATGGTACGCTCAGACATATCAATAGTGCGGCCTCGCACCATGACGTTCTCCAACTTGGGCTGATCTTTGAATTTCTTCCCTTCATTTCCTTTTTAGTCCATGGTAGCCAAATAATTGGTATAGAACTCCCAGATGATCTCTGAAGTGTATCGATCCGGGGTTCTAGCCATCCAGTTGAACCCATAGTAGCTGATTATCTGCTTCATCTCCTCACCTAGTTTAATGCATTGATGAGGATCCGCGACTCTTCTTGAATACTCCGCCTAGATTTTTTCTTGGTGGTGAGAGAGAGACCCTGTTCATAGATCTCCTGTGCACCTGGTACTCTCCACCGAATGGTACGATTCTCCTTAGGAGGAGTTTGCTCTTGCTCAGCACTGGCTGCCTCATCCTCGGATCCAACCTCACTATCTCCATTGTTGGATTAAGCTTCCTCGGACCCCTCATCATCATTAGAGCCACTAACGCACTCTTGGAATCTTTCTTTAGCTCCCTTCTCAGACTGGGGAGAAACAACAGATGTGGCAGTAGACGCCTCGACCTTGGCTTTGGATTTTGCCCTAGTGGTTTGGGTCCCATCGGTGTCAGATGTATCGACCATGTATTCCTCCACTTGCCAACATGGTCAGATTCGGAGGACCCATCTATCAATGTCCTCCGAGTAGTTGCTTTGGTTGCCTTCCTCTTTTGAGTCATTGTACCTGCGGAGAGTAAGGGTTAGAATTCCAAATCTGAGAAAAAGAAATTAAGAAAATATCCTCTATAATTTATCATGGGTCTACAGTACGAGTCGTACCTAGAAGGTATGATCCATACTGAGATTCGTAATATCTTCGGTCAAAGTTATGACTCTAAGGTACGACTCATACCATAAAGGTATGATCCGTATCACGAGTCGTATGAGGATATCCCTTGGAAACCTATGTTCTGCATTTTTCCATGACTCATGGTACGACTTGTAGGTCGATTCCACGAGTCGTAGGAAGAACGTACTATCACTTTTGGGCTTGACCCTTTTTAGACTCGTGGTATGATTACCAAGTACGACTCATAGTAGGATACTATGGGCCATACTAGGTTTCCTACCACTTACTTGTTATACATTTGTCCTAGGACAGTCCCAATGAGCCATCCTACGAGTCGTAGTGTGAAAGCACGAGTCATAGGAAGGTTTGTGAAGCCTGTCATTACCTTTTTTTCATGTCAGTTTGCAGGTGAATTCAATTTTGTGTTGAGTTCTCAGAATTCCTTTAGTTTAGGCATACATTTTTCACGTTTTTACAACTACCTATGTCTCCCCTTTTTATTCACGACCCGTAACTCAATTTATAACAGTTCACATTCAATTTTTAGCATGCTTGAATCCTACTTAGTCAACATATTTATTTTGCACATCACTGATCATTATCCTCCTATATTTTCATGCTTTTTTGAGGACTCCCAGTAATTAAACAAGTCTGCACAAACATGAAGTTCTCTTTAACTGATTCAAAACATAATTATTTACTTGAATGTTGCAAAATATTGCTCACTTCATGCATGTTCACAACTAGGGTTGGAACCAACTTTAACATTCTTAATAGAGCAAAAATATTTATAAATTAATTTTTTTCTTGAGTTACGGGTGTGAGGGAAATCGTGGGAGTGTTCGTGAGTTTAGGTTTTAGTGCATGGGAGAAGGGTCAAATGATTTTGAAGTTTAAATAATTTAAGGGCAAATTTTAAAAAATCTGGGTCGAGTCGGGTTGTTTTAAGTAATTTAGCCTGTCAAGACTCATACGATGAGTCGTAAGAAGGACCTATGACTTTTCCCTAGGACTGTTAGTAGAGATTTTAACAAACTTAGACCTACGAGTACATCATATGACTCATACCATGAAGGTATGAACCATACCATGACTCGTAGGTCACTCTGAATTGGAGGTCCATACTTTGCATAGTTGATAGGAACAGTGAGTACTACGACCCGTACAATGGAGTTATGACTTGTAGGACCAACTGTACTCTGAACTTATGCACTATACTACATCCCTTCTTCTCACCGCGACTCATACTATAGTCCATAAAATCCTTTTATGAGTTGTACTGAGGGTCGTAGCACCAGTATGTTCTGTAATTTTTCTGCAACCTGTTTTTGTTTCACCTGCACACTGAACACACATAAGTTAATGAACTTGTATTGCCTCTCAAGAAGCGCTTGATTTAATATCACGGCACGATGCAGGTGGTTTTGTTACTAAGAATTCACCAAACCACCTCATGGGTTGCTTCCCAAGAAGCGCCTGATTTAACATTGCGACACGATTCAAGTCTCTTGACTACTCCAGACTTAATCAAGAAACTCAAAATCATCCTCGATTGCTGAGACCACTCTATACTCCTTTGGTTTCTTTATTGACCGACACACATTGAAGGTGACCTCCTCTTTATTAAGTCTGAATTTCAGTTGGCCAGCCTCCACATCTACTAAAGCCCTCCCAGTGGCAAGGAATGGTCGCCCTAGAATTATGGGGACCTCAAAGTCAACCTTGCAATCAAGGATCAAGAAGTCCGTTGGGAATATGAATCTATCAATATTAACAAACACATTAAAAAGGATCCCCATAGGCTCTTTCACAGTTCGGTCGGCCATCAATAGCCGCATAGTAGTCGGTGTAGGGGCTCCTAAGCCCAGCTACTTAAACACAGCTAGTGGCATTAGATTGGTGCTTGCTCCCAATAGTACATGGAATGGTGAAGGCACTTGGATCCTCCTTTTTCTAGGCAAGGACCCGTGAGGCTATGGTGTTATAATGATACACGTTATCCACGGGCTCATAGCTCACAGACCTTTTCTTAGAAACAAGGTCCTTCATAAAGTTTGGCATATCCCGACATCTGCTCCAATTCCTCCACCATTGGTATGTTTACATATAATTATTTTAGCATTGACATAAATTTATGAAATTTACCATTTTTTCCCTTTTTCTTCATTCTTTGAGGGAATAGTGGCGGTGGTCGTGGGATAGCATTATAAATCTATGTGGCCTCTTGTTTCTCTCCTCGTTCAGCTTCAGGCTCCGTCTCAACAACTGGAGTCTCAGTCAACTCATCATTTTCCTCATTCTCATGCTCAACAATCTTTTCTTCATCTTTAATTATGCTCTCTTTCTTCCTTTAAAGATCAACTACAACTGGAAAAGAGGGATCAACCGTGGTCTTTCTAGTCCTAGTCATCACAACCATACAGTGACCATCATTCTTCAGATTTTAGATTGTGTTTCTAGGTAGTGTACCCTTTTTCCTAGGGTTCATGGATGCTGACAGGTGACCCAGCTGCTGTTCAATCTGCTTGATGGCCGTGGTATGTGACTCAACTCTCTGACCCATGCTAGATATATCTCCACATATGTCTTTCAACTACTTATCTGTGGATCTCACCTTCTTGAACATCTCAGCCATCATGCTCTCCAACTTTGACTATCCAACCTCCCCTTCACGTACATTAGGGGGCATATATAATCCTGTCCGATCATTGCGATAACCATCATTCCTTCTCCATTCTCCCACATGGTAACAACCTTGGGTTCTATCTCTGTATCCATTATGATTGTAGTTTTCTCGATATTGGTTCTGACCTTGATTTTTAGAACCTTGGCGCTGAGTGTCCTATCTAAATCCTTGGGCATTGGCCCGAAAACCTGCCACCTGGTTGTCCAAGAAGTTTGCCTCCTCCTTAGAATCTGAATGCTCTACCCCTGGTTCCTGTCCCTGTGTACCCACTGCGTTAACTTTTCTGGCCCCATTGCCAATGATATTCTTTGTGAGAAGGTCCAATGATGTACGCATGTGGGCCAATTCCTGATCATGTTCCTCCTCTTTCCTTCGTTGTTCTACAGTCAAACCAATAGCATATGTACTAGCAGTTGCTTCCGCTTCTCGAGTGTTCCATTCCCTGTTAGTTTTAGTCACTCTATCTAGAATAGTGGCGGCTTGCTCCTAGGTGTGGCTCATCAGTGCTTCTCCCGCCACTGTGTTTGCTACAACTTTAGTACTATTGTTCAATGATCTGTAGAAAATCTCCAGCAAACTATCATCAGGAATTTTGTGGTTTGGACACTTGGTTAGATTCTTCTTGAATCTCAGCCATGTTTCGCGAAGTGCCTCTCTGTCTTTAGTTGTTGGAAATTATATATTTCATCCTTAAGCTTCAACATCCTGGAGGGTGGAAAGAATCTTCTTATAAAATATTGTTTGAGCTCTCTCTATTTGGTAATGGAGTCATTAGGAAATTCCAATAACCACAAAGTGTCTTCCCTAGCAGAGAGAATGGGAAGAGTCTCAGCCTTATTGCGTCCGGGCTGACTCGGGGCAACCTGGTACGCCTTGCATATCCCAACGAAGTTCATTAAGTGCAGGTTGACATCATTAGCTGCGTGACCACTAAACACCCCCTTCATGTTCAACAGTTGAATCATGGTGCTAGTGATGTCAAACTTAGCAGGCAAAGGTGGTAGTATAATAGCTCCGGCTAACCCGACTTCATCAATGTGTGGGTCATCCTCATCAAAGAATTGAGGGGAATAGCTCTGTCCTCTTTTCCCCCTTCCATAGTGACCAGCATTGACAACTTCATCTCGAGCATCATTGGCTTCCTGAAGTGTAGCTTGCCGAGCTAGCTCGGGTTGCCTAGATTCTTTAGCAAGACGGGCATCTCTCTGCTCTTAGTTCTCCATCCTTCACAGTGTTCTTTCAATTTCGATATCCAAAGGAAGAAGGGGGTTTCCACTCTGTCGAGTACTTAGCATTCACCATGTGACAACTTGTGGGTGTCCAAAAAACAAAAAAAACATAATTAAGGAAACAACAACCAAAAGTTAAATACAAGAAATTAATCTAATATTAGCTATATTCCCTGGCAATGACTCCATTTTTTGGTGATGCTAAAACTCACACTTCCTGACAAAGTATGAAGTTGTTGTCAATAAAGAACCCAACAAAGAGTTGGGGTCGAACCTATAGGAAATATGGAAAGAACTAGATTAATGTCGGTACTTAAACTTATTGGTGAGTTATCTCCAAATTGGGGGGGG
>JACEIK010006570.1:70711-88343 GCA_018107945.1 Datura stramonium
CCATAGTTCCCACAATCTTAGTTGTGGAGGTTTTAGCCTATCATGATTGTAAGATTGTAATTAGTATACATAGACAAACACATAATTGAATACTTACAACAATTATTGAAAGAAAACCTACTCTGAATATTGATGGACAAAATTAAGAACAATAGAAAAAATCAAGTTTTGATCTCATGAATTGCTCTCCAATATTGTTTACAAAGTTGATAATAATTCACAAATAATTAATTATGAACCTTCTTTCCATGTATTCTGACGTTCTCCTACTAAAAGAAGCATAAAAGGTATTTATACAGACAGTAGAAACCTTTTCCTAAGCTAACAGAGAAATATCCAAATCAGGTGCCAACACGTCCTACGATGATCCTACGAGTCGTAAAATCCATCTGTGGCTTGGCTCTAATAACTTTGGCATCTTTTGAAGTTTACTATGAGTGTTATGGTACGTATCGTACCTTACTCCTACAACTGGTAACTGCTTATTGCATCTTGAGTATTGCTAAGTCTTTAAGAATCACTGAAGCTCCCCACGACTCCTGGTACGGGTCGTAGGTGGATGCTATGATCTATAGATGCTACCTATACTAGGAGACTTCAATTGTGCAACTTTTCTCTGAAGTATTCCACTACGCCAGTTATGGCTCGTACCATCTTGGTATAGCTCGTACTGAGAGTCGTACTTTGCCTTTGCATTGATCCATCCTTCTGAGCTTTTCCACGAGTCTCAGTACGGCTCGTACTGAGATCAATACTTGGATAATTTTCTTCATCTTTTTCACATTTTTTCTCCAAAACCTACTTTCCCTTAAACCAAAGTAAAAACACCTCATATCTGTATAAACATACCTAAGTCCATGCTATTTTCTCAGTTTTAAGCGTCGAAAGTACTGTAAACTCACTACACATCGTTGCCCTTGAAAGAGTCCTTTCATTAGTAGAAAATGTAACATAGTGCTGGTCACATAAAACACTGCATTCCCTACCGTAGGTGGTAGGCGAATGGCATCCGCTATATCAGGCAATATGGACTCATCATCATTTTGGTATATGTGGCCGTCTATAGAACCCATATGCGAGTCTTGGGCTCATTAGATCTGACCTAAACAAGCAGTGAAAAATAACAGCAAATGTAAATTTGCACAAGATGCTTAAATAGTTCAAGTCAATAACAACTCTAGTATATCAATGCCAATTCCCCGACAACGACACCAAAATTGATCACATCCAAGTCCACTTCTTGCTAGGAGAGAGTGTACACGATCATTCACAATACAATTTACCCAACTTTATGAGTCAGGGTCGAATCCATTGGGAATTGGGATAGATCGCTACTAAAGTTGTATGTCAACCTAAAATAGTTAGCATCATTGTATCAAAGTACATGAAATAAATATAGGGGGAAAAATGAAAACACATATGATACTACTCAATATTAAAATGAAGTAATGCAAGTTGAAGAAAAAGGAGAGAAAATAGTAGGGATGTGATATTGATGGGGCATTGATAGGATTGAGGTTAATCAACAAGTTTTAATAATAAACTACTAACATGAATAGCCATGGACAAATCTATACCCAATGTCTTTGAACTACTTGGGCATATTCTACTTGAGTTCTTTCAAACCTCGAGCTCAATTAACACATTACCCGTATTGGCTTGGGGAAGAATTAAATTATTTCTAGCCTTAATCCTTAAATTGTGCTACGAAAATGGGTTTGGACTATTTCTTTCCAACTCCGCATTTGCAAAACTCAAATCCCACTAATGCTTTCTCGCCCATATTATACTTCCCTTTTTCAAGAAAAAGCAAGATAAGTAAATTTAATCTATGTTTGCAACCATAGATATTTGCTTTAAAACTTAGAGAAAGCATTAGATTCATGCATACTAAGTGATTCTAAGACTAAATCAACAACACCTAATCAAATCTAAACCCACAACAAGCACATACTCCTAGCAATCAAATTAGCTACTCGTGAATATAAATAAGATAATGAAATCAATAAGAGATTCAATCACACTCATGATTGAATAGTAAATTTGAGCTTCAATGTATACTTCAATGGAGAATTTTTTACCCTAATGTATTGAAGAAGAAGAAGACTATCTCTTACTTCTCTCTATAATTCTCTCTCTACAAAATTAGCCAATCAAAAAGTACCCTTTCTACAAAATGAAAGTGTGTACAAAACAAGGAAAGTATGTTTTTCTTTATGTTGCGCAGATTCCCATTTTGCCCTCAGAAGCTTCTAAATCATTCTTGTGTCAAATCTAGAAAACTTTGTCCTTCTCAATACGACGTCACATGCGCGACACCTGCGTTTCGCAGGTGCCCATCGGGAGATATGGGTACTTCGCCGGTCATGGCAGATAGTCTACTTTGGCTTCTGCGTCTGCACCTGCATTTCTCAGGTGCCTGATTGCATTCCGCGATTCTCTTCCAACTTAAGAGTTGTTCACTTAGCGTCTTTTTTGTGTTGCACCAGTGTCAGACCTTCAAAATGCAGGTCTCCCTTTCCCAGCACCTGCTCTTTGTTCAATTTATTTGCTTTCTATTTTTGAGTCTAATACCTACTAAATCAAAGGAAAAATACGTAAAAGCTTCCTAGATAAGTTGAAAACAAAGAAAAATATCATGCTTAAAAGCCTAATGAGTTGGTAAATTACCAACTTATCACAAACGTGGTATCAGACCCTCAGGTTCAGAGTGTTCTAGAATGTCTACAAGCCACGTCAAGTAAAATCCTTTTCATGGGTGTGAAGTACGCCACACTTATGAGGGGGAGGGTACAAGAGTTTTAGGAAAATTCCCTTTTTTTTCATGATTCTTATCATGCGTAGAGTACGAATGTCTAAAATGTCCTTCTAACTTGTGCTATACCATTTTCAGTTGATAATGCCTCCTAGAAGAGGAAACAAAATGAGGATCGGTAATTCCAACCAGCAATCCCCACCAGCCCCTTAGGATGATTAGGTGACACCTGCCGAGTTCAGTTCTTCTATTTCGATGCTAGCTCAGGTAGTGACCAACTAGGTCAACCAACAGGCCATTATACCTGCCAATACGAGTGGGCCTACTGCTGCTACCAGAGTCTGAGACTTTACTTGGATGAATCCCCTAGAATTTCATAGGTCTAAGGTAGATGAGGACCCCCAGGACTTTATTGATGAGGTCCAGAAGAGCACCCAAATCATAGGTGTTACCTTCATCGAAATTGCAGAGTTGGCCACCTATCGGCTGAAAGGAGTGGCCCAAGTATGGTACATATAATGGAAAGAGGGGAGACGGGTTGGTGCAGGATCAGTGAAGTGGGACGAATTCATGATCGTATTTATGGACAGGTTCGTTCCTCGGGAATTAAGGGAGGCAAAGGCTGCAGAGTTTGTCAATTTGAAGCAGAACGACATGATGGTGCAGGAGTCCGCCATAAAATTTACTGAACTATCAAAGTATGCTCCAGAGATAGTTTTCAAGCCTAGGGATTTCATGCTCAAATTTGTAAATGGGGTCTCAGACTTGGTGGTTACGGAGTACTGGGCTAACATGCGCATTTACGATATGAACATATCCAGGCCTGTAATCGATGCACATCAGATAGAGGCGGAGAAATTGAAAGAGATAGAAAGGGAAAGTAATCAGGCAAGGACTGGTCTATTTGAGTAGCCACAATAGAGATTGGGTGGTGGTAGTTACCCACAGCAGCAACAGAGACCTCCAGCACAATCTTCAGCCAGTGCTCCTTCTTCCAGTCCTTATAAGTATACGAAGGCTGGAGCATCAGACTCCAAGTCTCAGAGCCATGTTTCTAGTAGCCGCACTTTTCCAGTATTTCCTAAGTGCAGTAAGAACCATCCGGGTGAGTGCCATCTGGGCAAGAAGGGTTTCTTTGGTTGTGGCTAGCTAGGTTACAGGTTGAGGGACTGCCTGTCAGCTAGATGGGGGAAGGCTCATTCAACTACATTAGCAGCTCCAATGGGTTGCCTAGATCAATGGGGTACTACTTCAGGTAAAGGTGGAGGTGGTTAGTGTCAAACCCTCTTTTATGCTCTATCTTCACATCCGGACTAGGAGAATTCACCTGATATAGTCACTGGTATGTTACATCTATTTCAGATAGATGTTTATGCTTTACTAGATCCAGGAGCCACACTTTCCTTCATGAATCCATATATTGTAGTCGAGTTTGATATTAGTCCAAAAATTCTCTCAAATACATTTTTAGTCTCTACTCCAATTGGTGAGTCAGTTAGAGATAGACTTCGGCATAGACCTTCTTCCTGATGCCCACCCTATCTCAATTTCTCCTTACAGAATGGCTCCAGTTGAGCTTAAAGAGTGAAAGATTAGCTAAAGGACCTTTTAGAAAAGGGTTTCATCAGACCCAACATCTCTCCATGGGGTGCCCTAGTCCTATTCGTGCGTAAGAAGGATAGTACACTCATAATGTGCATTGACTACCGTCAGCTGAATAAGGAAACAATCAATAACAGGCATCCCCTACCCAAGATTGATGACTTATTCAACCAACTTCAAGGATCTAGCTATTTTTACAAGGTAGATCTTAAATCAGGATACCATCAGCTTAGGGTTAGAGAATGTGACATTCCGAAAATAGCTTTCAGAACTTGGTATGGTCACTACAAATTCTTAGTTATGTCTTTCTGGACAAACAAATTCTCCTGCCGCTTTTATGGATTTGATGAATAGGGTATTCAAGCAGTACTTAGACATGTTCGTTATTGTCTTCATAGACGATATTTTTGTCTACTCCAAAGTAGAGGAGGAACATGCAGACCACCTAAGGATAGTTTGGCAGACTCTTAGGGACCTCTAATTGTTTTCTAAATTCAGCAAGTTTGAATTCTAGTTGAAATCAGTGGAATTCCTCAGTCATGTTGTCAATAGGGAGGATATTTAGGTAAATCCTCAAATGATAGCAGAAGTCAAGAAAGGGCCAAGACCCACTTATACGTCAAACATCAGGAGTTTTTTAGGCCTCACCGGTTACTATAGATGATTAGTGGAGGGTTTCTCCTCCATTTCTCTCCTTTAACCAGACTAACTCAAAAGAAGGTGAAGTTTTAGTGGTCTAATGCATGTGAGAAGTGTTTTTAAGAGTTGAAGACTCGACTCACTACAGCCCCAATTTTGACTTTGCCAGAAGGTTCAGATGGATTCCTAATCTATTTGTGATGCCTCCAAAATTGGCCTTGGTTGTATTCTAATGCAACATGATAAAGTGATAGCATATACCTCTAGATGGCTCAAAATTCACGAAAGAAACTATCTGACGCATGATCTTGAGCTAGCAGTGATAGTATTTACCTTAAATATTTGGAGACACTACCTTTATGGAGTTCATGTAGATGCGTTTACTGACCACAAAAGCTTGCGGTATATGTTCAGTCAGAAGGATATGAATATTTGTCAATGGAGATGGCTAGAATTGTTGAAAGATTATGATATGAGCGTGTTGTATCACCTGCACAAAGACAATGTACTGGATGATTCCGTCAACAGGTTCTCTATAGGGAGTGTTGCTCATGTTGAGGAATAAGAAGGAGCTAGCAAAATATGTTCACAGGCTAGCTCAGTTAGGAGTTCGATTGATAGATTCAGAAGATGGTGGAGTCATAGTAGAAAATGGAGCAGATTCCTCTTATCTGGTGAAGGTTAAGTCAAAGTAAGATGACCCAATTCTACTTAAGTTGAAGGAATTAGTCCACAAAAAAGAGGCGGAGGCATTCTCTAAAGGGGGAGATGGTGGACTTTGTTGCCAAGGCAGATTATGTGTTCCAGAGGTAGATGATTTGAGCAACAGATACTAACAGAAGATCACAAATTTAGATACTTTATCCACCCAAGTGCCACAAAGATGTACCTTTACCTACGGGAAGTCTATTAGCTAAATGGCATGAAGAAGGATATTACAGAATTTGTGGCTAAGTTTCTAAACTGCCAATATGTCATGGTTGAACATCAGAGACCTAGGGGTATGACTCAGGATATCAACATTTCTACTTGGAAGTGGGAAGAAGTAAATACAAATTTCATTATAGGTTTACCTTGTACGCACCGATAACATGACTCGATTTGGATGATTGTAGATCAGATAACTAAGTCAGCGTATTTCCTACTAGTTAAGACCACAAATATAATAGAGGATTATGCTTAGACTATACATTCAGGAGTTATTCAAACTACATGGAGTCCCCTTGTCCATTATTTCAGATAGGGGTATTCAGTTCACCTTACACTTCTGGAAGTCATTTCAGAAGGGACTTGGTACTCAGGTTAAGCTTAGCACAACTTTCCATCTGCAGATAGATAGGCAGGATGAGCAGACTATTCAGACTTTTGATGATATGTTGAGGGCTTGCATGATTGATTTTAAGGGTAGTTGAGATGATCACCTACCTCTCATCGAGTTTGGGTATAACAACAGTTATCACTCCAGTATCCGAATGGCTACATTTGAGGAATTATATGGTAGAAGGACAAGGTCTCCTAGGGTGGTTTGAAGTTGATGAAGCTACCTTGATAGGGCCTGAGTCAGTTCATGAGGCCATGTAGAAGGTTCAACTTATCATAGAACGACTGAAGACAACTCAAAATTGACATAAATTGTATGCATATGTAAGAAGAAGAGAGCTGGAGTTTTTTGTAGATGATCGGGTATATCTGAAAATTTCACCTATGAATGGGGTGATGAGGTTTGGAAAGAAAGGGAAGCTCAGTCCTAGATATGTTAGCTCTTACAGGATTTAAAGGTGTGTTAGCAATGTGGCCTACAAGTTGGACTTGCTTGCGGAATTAGCCTCGGTTCATCCAGTCTTCCATGTGTATTTGTTGAAGAAACGCATCGGTGATCCAACTTCACTTGTGCCTTTAGAGAGTGTGGGCGTAAAGGACAGTCGCTCTTACGAAAAGGTTCCAGTTTAGATTTTGGACCGTTAGGTTCGTAAGTTGAGGAACAAGGAGGTCACTTCAGTAAATGTTTTATGGAGAAATCAGCTAGTTGAGGGAGCTACATGGGAAGTCGAAGTAGATATAATGGCTAGATACTCTCATCTTTTTCCTTCTAGCTCAACTTCAACATCAGGTATTAAATTCCTCCTCAGTACTCTATTCAGTTCATGTCAATTTCGTGCTCATCAGTTCTATTCATGTCTTAGTGTGCAATTTTGTTGCATGAATTTAGTTAGTATGTTTATCTCATTTCGGAGTCAGTCACTCCTCCAGTATTTAGTTTATAGCTTTCAATTCGGGATTGCAACTCTTTCCCTATCTTCTAGCTTATTTAGTCTGTATTCGAGGAAGAATGTTCCTAAGTGGGAGATATTGTAACACCCCAAAAATCCCGAGATCAAACCCCAGACTTGAAATGAAAACCAGTAAGGAACCAGAAAATTTGCCTCAGAACGACTCGTCAAACGAGTCATTGTTAGAACCAATGACCCATTAGAAGAGTCATTGTTAGCTTCTACAATTTTTCCCTCTAGAACTAATAAGTGATACAACGACTCGTTAGTCCTTTTAGTGAGTCGCCATACCTTGTTGTTGGTTGAGGTTCAGAAACTTGTCAAATTTCCCCCAAGCCAACGAGCCACTTGATGAAACATCAGATGATGTAATGATTCGTCTTGTGAGCTTTTGGATGGAATCTAGAAAGTTTCAAAATACTTACAGTGACCACGGGTGGAAACAATGACCCATTGTATGTTCTAACACGTCGTTCTTTCCGTCCGTTAGAAGAGGTTTAGAGATTGTTCGAAATTATTTTAGTGACAACGACTGGATTCTATGATCAGTCAGGTCCTCTAATAAGTCATCCTTTTTAACCATTGGTTGAAGTACAAAAATTGGAATTTTAGACCCAAGACCAACAACTGGTCCCAATCAGTCGTGGTCACAACCGATGACTCGTTGTGTGACACATTAGATTCAGACCAAAGTTTTTTGGACAATTTATCCAGGGGCATTTTTTTAACTTCCCACTATTTTAATTCCTAAACTCTGTCATTTTTAGGTATATTATTAGGGGATTTAAGAGAGTTGGTCAATCCTGCTCCCTCATTTCACACTTAGCTTCTCAAGAACAGTACATAAGAGTTTAGAATCTCTCCCCAAGCTACACTAGGGTTCTTCCTCAATTTCAGAATTCAAGATTTTAGTAACCCTAGCCTTGAAATTCTAGAAACTGTGATTTAGGGTTTATCCTTCTAATTGTTGAAATTCTCTACTCTTTCTAAGATGTTAGATTTTCATGATTTGAAATATTATTTATACTACTAATATTTTCAGCTATACAATATGTCCCACATGAATATCGAATTTGACATAATTTGTTCATGGGATTGTGCATTTATGCTTTACATTATTTCTATCATTTTAGTATACTCAGTAATAGTAATGTTATTAGAATTAAGTATTATTAGTTTACCAGTATATTCAGTACCCTTAGATATCAGATTATTTAGGCTCTCAGGACACTTCCAGATAAGTAGCCCTAACTTACCCATAGGACTCCATTTTGAGCCATTAATACAGTTTAATATATATATATATATATATATATGCACACCTTTGTTATGTGTCATCAGTTGGGAGTAGAANGTAGAACTTAGCATCGGGTGCACTAGGGTTCAACGCACCCAAGTTTCTAGAACTACATGCCACCATAGGATTTAACCCGAATAAGTTTTACAGTTAGTGATCATACAGTCCAGTCACTGTATCCCGGCAAGGTTTGGTATGCCCTATCATTGTGGAGTAAACATCGAACTCCACGTCTAGCTCACATGGTTAGATGTCGGTTAACAGACACTCTCACAGTATAGTACCTTCATAGTTCATAGTTTAGTCTAGTGTTACTTATTTAGAGTATGCTTAGGGCTTTAATTTTAGATTATTGGTTCTTACAATATTTTCTCAGATTTCCAAACTCTCTCATTACTTATGATTCAGGGATGGTTGTTGTATGTCATAGTAGTCCAGTTTATGAATTATCAACATTTTTATATTTTGTTTGATATCTCACATACTCAGTACGTTCCACGTAGTGATGTGTACTCCTATGTTATATCATCTTATGATATAGGCTTAGGCACTCAGGCTTCATAGCGTGGTTAGTCCCTCCTTCAGATTCAGTGCAGCAGTGTTCTAGGGTGAGTCCTCATCTTCCAAGGACCGAAGTAGTTATTTCTATTGCAGCAGTACTATTTTAGTTTTCAAGACTTTAGAGTTAGGTGGGGGATTTTCCAAGCAACTTATCAATTAATAGAGGCTTTCAGACAATGTAGTATTAGTTTCATCTTATATTCATCACTATTGTTTAAAACATTCAGTATTTACCAAATTTTATCTTTTTTCATAAAAGATTATTTGTAGCTTTCGTGCAGTTTTCTATTCCAATTTTAGTATGTTTGTAATATGATAAGCCATGTATTATCTCGGTGTCACTTGTGACTCTAAGTATCGTGTGGGTCTAGGGTGTAGAATCGGGTTATGACAAAGAGGTTGGCTATAGTGTCTATGATGATAGGTTACAACGACCCTCATTGTCGCTTTATGATTTCTACTTTTTCCCCCCTGTTTAACCCCCCCGATAGGTTTTTTTATACATTTATAACTTGTGGCAATGCATAACACGATTCCTGAGGTGATCAAATCTATTTTGGGGAAGATTTTTAGTTTTGGAAAGTTTGACTGTAGTCAACATTTTAGGTTTAACAAAGTTAGATGTTAGTTTTGACATCTCCATTAAGTCCGAGGATGATTTATGACTTAGTTGTATAGTTTGAGTGCGTCTCAAAGTTCTCGAGAGAAATTTGAACCATTAAGTTGATCTATAGTTTTGTTTAAAATTTGGAGTTGACCACGATTAATATTTGGTCAAGGCGAGCTCTAATAGCTGATTTGATAATTCCCACGGGTCTAAAATGTGTGTTACGATTTATTGTACTATTGATTTGGGTTTGGGAGGTTCCATATGCTTTCCAAGGGTCTATTACAAGTTTGAGCTTAGTTTGATCCTTTCTGGTTTTCACCTAATACAACAACACATATGCAAGATTTTTTCTTCAGTGGACAATAGCCCATTTTTGTTAAGGCGGGTGAGGCCAAGGGTGATATTCAATGAAGGTTGGGTGCATATGAGAGATTGTAGTGGTGAAAATTTTTGGCTTCTATGATGGGTATCAACTTCTGCAAGGTCGGACTTGGTCTTGGAGGCTTGTTGTTGTGAGGTTTAGGATGTTTGAGTGATATCACACCTGTGGTGGTCTTCCTACTCTGCGCAGGCCTTGGGCATATTACTTTTATTTTTCCTCCTTTTAAACATATAATTCATAATCGATTTTGGGAGATTTTTTTAATGTATTTCAAGATTTTATTGTGGGGATAATATTCTAACTTTGATTTTGGTTTTTTTCCACTATTCAATCATTTATTTTGTGATTTAATCTGTGTCTTTATATGAGAAATTGGGGTTTTTTGCTCTAAGTTAATTAATTGATATATTCTCGATTAAGGTTCAATTCATTCTTGGAATTAGCTTATTTTTAGGACACAATCCTTTTCATTTAATGGATAAATCTATTTTGAAGTCAATTTCCATATTTGACCTTAGGATCTCACGGTTGACATTGACTTGATTTTCAAAGCGAACATTTATATAGCAATATAGGTGTCAATAGAACCGTATAATCACATAGAGTACGATTTTGATATATTGAGAGATTTTTGAGGCAATTCAAAAGGGAAAGGGGATTATGTGAAGGTTCGTAGCTCATTTGCTCGGCTTTTGAGGTAGATTTTGGCTTACTCTCTTAGACCTTATTTGAGCAATAGTTTATTGTATCAAGTGTTATCGGTTGGGCTTATTGACTGATTTATTGGTGGAAACGATGGACCTAATATGATTGGGACCAACAAAAAAACCTTTTATAGGTTTTTTTCTTAGTATCATCTGTAGAATTATATGAATAAGTTTTAGGAGATTGCGTTCGAGTTTCTTGGTACTTCTTTGGAGAATAATAACTACTTCATGTGCGAACATTTTGTCATCATAATAATAAGTGAATTATGATTTATTCAATCTTTTTTTGTTTTTACCTCATCTTGAGTAGGTAAATTTCTTACTAAGATCGTAAACCCAATATGATTGTTGCACCTACGAGAATCTCATCTTGATGCTTGAATGTGGGTATTAGAAATTTAATTATTTCTTAGTTTCATTGTCTAGTTAATGGTTGAAAATATTAATATAAGCCAAATTACTTTAGGTGTCACTTGGAAAAGTTAATTAGAGTTTGGTTGAAATAATTACAAGAACTCGAGACGTTCACCCTCATTTTATAAACTTAGGAATAAGTAAAATTTACTTGGCAGTCACCACAACCATTTTATCAAAATCCAAATCATTTGGAGCATAATGCGCTCTCTTATCTCTCTATGCAAACCCCACCTAAATGGACTAAACCCTTAACTATGGACGCTTTAGCCACTAGTTAGCCTCTCTTGGCAGTTGGCCAGGTTTTTGCTTTAAACTCTTCTTCTTAATTCCCATACCTGTATTACTCTAAAGTCCAAATTCTCCAACGAATCTAACCCTAACTCAACGGTAAGACATAATCATGTTATGGAGGTATCAAACACAGGAGGGGACCCTATTAACCTTTTTAACGAGAAGAATCTATGCTAAATAACACATCCAAAATAACAAAGAGTTTTGCTTAAAAACTACAACACAGTACTGGCGGTTCTAGGGTGGATATATCTGCTACACCATTGAGGATGGAATTATTATTAATGGAGAACATGATGTCAAATGGAAGAGTTAGATATGGCTCGAATGGATGTGATTGAAAGCTAAAACTATCCTATAATAGGAAAAGTTTTATATGGGTAGCCTTCATTTGAAGAATCATGAAAAATCATACCTTTACATCGTAGCGTGAAAGGTGAATGCAGAATTGGATTCTTCCATAATAGATATTTTTTGATTAGATATGTTATAATGGAGGATTTTGTTAATATCATGTTGAAAAAGATTATCACTTTTAGTTGAAAAAAGGAGAAACATATTTGATGGGCCACTATATATGCTTCTATATTTAAAATAAATGCTAAACCGTATAGGCTATAACCTAAATATATTTTCCAAATCTTCTACCAACCTTATTTGTTAAAGAAACATTATATTCCTTGCCTTCTGCTATTGGAGCGCCACTACAATTGGATATGGCAATTGTGAATAAGACTCGCTCAAGCTATGCTCAAGTTAAAGTATAGGTGAAACTAGCATCTAATTACCCAAGAATGTCAATATGGAAATCATTAATAAGACCACTAGAGTGAAAATGACTGAAAAGGCGAGCGATCATCGCTCAAATCCACTCTATTTTTGGAAGTATAAATGGTGAAAGAAAATATAGTATCCAACTGAGAGCCGAGGTCGAATTCACAAGGACTACATTAGACCCTAACTATCTAGCGCTTGTTTAATTTAGATTTGCAAGTTTAGAGACTATTCAAATTAGGATTAGGAAAAAGTTATCTACAACTAAAGATGTCATGAACCAAACGTACACCAGGATCATAGACACGGGAAAAGGGACCCCCAGAGACCCCAAGTCGACCATTGGCTAATGCATACAACTAATATAATTCAAATAAGTGGAATGATAATCATAAAAGCATAGCGGAAATGTAATCATAGAATAACATTAGAAAATATTGGACGTACACATAAGCTGAATACTACACATGGTCTGAAAACCTCTATAACATACCATGGGTTGATGGGACAACATCCCCAAGTAACCCGAACAATACTAAATGAAAGATAACATAAAAGTCCATCAAACAACCCTTGAAACATGAGGACTCACCAATAAGCTGAGAATGTAAGATGAGATGGACTAAGGATGAGAATGAGCCTGAGATCCGGACCTTGTATCATGAAATGATACAACATAGAAATTATGCGGTCAGTACGTGGAATGTAAACAGATATTTCAAGGTAAATAAAACTCATAAATAATATAAGAGAAGGACATCATGCTTACATCAAAAAATTTGTAATAAAACATAAGGCTCAAGGCTTTCAAATCATTCGTAATCATTCATTTTCATAATCATAAGTAAAATTTATGAAAACATAACTTGAGCCACAACATAAACATAAAAATGCATAAAAGATGTGGAACAATCGTAAGACGTCATAACCGACACCATCATGGTAGAGCCTTTCATGATGCCCCACTGTCTCGCTCAAGTAGGCAGAGCCAACCATGGCTTGCTAGGTGAGGGTCGTGCATTAGGCGTGATATCACATTTGAGGGGATCATTATCATTACATCATATAATTAGAACCCAGGGTGACACCTGGTTGTGAGACACCGGCGTAGTCCTTTGAACGTCGGGCTGCTCGGTGCTAGACATGGCTCCCAAAAACATGCATATAAGTCATACATAAATCAACAACATCATGCATTAAGGTTCATTGGCTAAACATTTATCATCATTGATCCCCTTTAAAACATGCTTAGCCAAGAATCAAGGCCCTTTACATCGGTCAATATCATAAATCGATAAATCATGTAATTCACTTCATAAATCATAAATTATTTTTTAATATGTGGGCATTGCCCAATACTTCATCATATTCAATTCTTTGAAAATAAGCTAAAAAACATGGGTTACTTGAGTTCATGCTTTTCCGTCATCAATAAATTCAAAATATGGCATATTCATCGTAAATCATAACTTTCATGAACTTTCATCAAATGGACATTTTTAATTTAAAAGCTTGAAACATGATTTTAAAGAAAATAATAATACAACCTGCCCATCATTCATAATTCAATAATNCAATTAAACCATACCCATAAGGAGAAATCACATTTTTTTGCATTTGAGTAAAACCCCATAGACTTGAATATGAGGATTCATGATTTAAATTGAGATTTGGGCATGGGTGGGGAAGAATTTCACCCATTCTAAAACCCTACATAGCTAGAAATGGATTGACTCAAAGTTCCTTGAACACCCACAAAGAAATTGATGGAAACTTGGGGAAGAAGACCTTGAATATCCTAAAAATCTTTCTAAGGTTCTTGCATGAGAATGGGCATGCACAAAGGACTTAACTCATCTTACCACACATAGAAAATATCCAAAACAACATAGTTTAGGGTCTAAAAGCGTGGAAAAGTCAGAAATGCCCTTAAAATTATTTCCCTAAAATCTGTCCCAAAAGGACCAATGACCGACCCAACGGGTCGTGGAAACATACCATTATTCATGGTATCAAGTCTTCGGGTCCACTGCCTCATAACACATCTCAGATCCTTCCCACGACTCATCAGGATGAGTCGTTGCTTCAAACCACAGGTTGTTGAATCGACCGTCATCAACTCCCTGACCAATCTAACTTCCCTTTTCACGAGCCTCACCATGACTCGTGGTGCCTTCCAATGAGTCGTGGTCTCCATCTGTTGAATGCACTGGAAACCTCAACCTACAAGCAAGAACTTGAAATAACGGGTCGTTCCTCCTCACCACGAATCGTGGGATGTCCCGTTGTTTCTCCCTCAGCCTTATCGAGTCCTTCCAACGAGTCATTGATATCCACGACTGCTTCTGACGACTCCCCTGAACTTCCTAAACCACGACTGCTTCCGATGACTCGTGATATCCACCCAGGAGTCATTGAGTCGTCCATTCTGTGGTATTTTTCTAGTTTTTCTGCACTTTTTGAATTCCACTCCTGGGTGTGTTCTTAGCCTTCTTCGGGTTATTACAATATCTCTCCCTTGGAAACATTCGTCCTCGAATGTAGGAAAGAAGAAAATAGAAACATACAATTTATCATAGCTATTTACTGATCATTTTAACCAAAATTTTCATGGAATGACTAATTCCGAATCAAACCATATAGCTGAGCTAATCTTATACTTCACATACACATTCATACATATAAAAGAAACTTGCACACATGAACTGAATATGAAAACTAGATAAAGTCATAAGGCAAAACTGATACCTCATGTAGGAAATGAGCCGGTAGAGAACAATTGTGGATATCTAGCCATCATATCCGCCTAGACTTCCCACGAAGCTCCCTCAACATGCTGATTCCTCCATAATACTTTAACTGAAGCTACTTTTTTGTTCCTTAGCTTACGAACTTGACGATCTAAGATTTTCATCGGAATTTCTTCATAGCTGAGGCTATCCTTTACACCAATGCTGTCTACTTGGACTACTAAAGCTGGGTCACCCAAGAACGTTTTAAAAAGTGACACATGGAAGACGGGATGAACCAAAGATAACTCTGATTGCAATTTCAACTCATACGCCACCTTACCAACTCTTCTCACAACTCGGTAGGGACCAACATAATGGGGACTGAGTTTCCCTTTCTTCCCAAACCGCATGACTCCCTTCATGGGAGATACCTTTAGAAATACCCAGTTGTCCATATCAAACTCCAAATCTCTTCTCCTCACATCAACATACGATTTTTGATGACTCTGAGCAGTTTTTAATGGGTCCCTTATCATCTGAACCTTCACCATCACCTCGTGAACCAAATATGGTCCTATCATAGCTGTCTTGCCAACATCAAACCATTTGATGGGAGATCTACACCTTCGCCCATAAAGAGCCTCGAACGGTGCCATCTGGATATTGGAGTGATAACTGTTATTATAGGAGAACTCGATTAAGGTCAAATGATCATCCCAACTACCTTTAAAATCCATAACACATGCCCTCAACATATCCTCAAGGGTCTGAATGGTTCGTTATGCCTGGCCGTCTGTTTGCAGATGGAAGGCTGTACCGAGCTTAACTTGCGTCCTAAGTCCTTTTTGAAAAGAATGCCAGAACTGAGAGGTAAACTGAGTACCTCAGTCTGAAATAATAGACAAGGGAACTCCATGAAGTCGAACCAACTCCCGAATATACAACTTAGCATAATCATTCGCTGAATCCGTGGTCTTGACCGGTAGGAAATGTGCAGCCTTGGTTACCTGTCGACCACCACCCAAATGGAGTCATAGTGTCGGCGAGTACGAGGTAGACCTGTAACGAAACCCATATTAATTTTTTCCCACTTCCAAGTGGGGATGCTGATATCCTAAAGTAAGCCTGTCGACCTTTGATGCTCGACTTTCACTTGCTGGTAGTTTGGAAATTTTACTACAAACTCTGCAATATCTTTCTTCATACCATCCCACCAGTAGATTTCTCGTAAGTCTCGATACATCTTTTTGGATCCCGGATGAATAGAATATCTGGTACCATGTGCCTCACCCAATGTCCGAGTTCTCAAATCATCAACATTTGGGACACATAGACAACCCTGGTATCGTAGCACACCATCTCCCTCTTAGGAGAAAACCTCCACCTTTTGACTCTGCACCACCTCCTTCAGCTTTCTCAAAACATGATCCTCATCTTTCCTGGATTTAACATCAATCACCAAGGACGATTCTGACCTGTTCTGTACAATAACACCGCCATCGGTCGAGTCGATCAATCTAACTCTCAGTCTTGTAAGTCGGTGGACATCCTTCACCAACTCCTTCTTTCCCTCATTCACGTGGGACAAACTCCCCATAAAGAGTCTATTAAGCGCATCCGCAACCACATTATCCTTGTACGGGTGGTAGAGGACACTCATGTTGTAGTCCTTTAGTAACTCCAACCACCTCCTTTGCCGAAGGTTTAGATCTTTCTGTGTCAACACATATTGCAAGATCTTGTGATCCGTAAATACATCCATGTGGACCCCATATAAGTAATGCCTCCATATCTTCAATGAAAACACCACCGTGGCCAACTCATGATCGTGGGTCGGATAATTCTTTTCATGAACTTTTAGCTTTCTTGAGGCATATGCTATTACATTCCCACGCTGCATCGACACACATCCCAGTCCGACTCTCGAAGAATCACAATACACTACAAAGCCATCAGTGCTCTCGGGTAAAGTCAACACTGGTGCTGAAGTAGGTCGGTTTTTCAACTCTTGAAAGATTTTCTCACAAGCATTCGACCATTGGAACTTAACCTTTTTCTGGGTCAACTTGGTCAGTGGGGATGCAATTGATGAAAAGCCCTCAACAAATCTTTGTAGTAGCCAACTAAGCTCAAGAATCTCCGAATTTCTGAAGGATTCACCGGTCTAGGCCAATTCTTCACCACCTCTATCTTCTGGAAATCTAATCTTATGCCCTCTCTTGATACCACATGTCCCTGAAATGCTATCGAGTTTAGCCAAAATTCCCACTTGCTAAACTTTGCATACATCTGACGATCCTTGAGGGTTTGCAACACTATTTTCAAATGAGTGGCATGCTCCTCCTCGCTCCGGGAGTATATCAGAATGTCATCGATGAACACGATCAGGAACATATCTAAATATTGCTTGAAAACCCTATTCATCATGTCCATAAAATCTACAGGGGCATTGGTTAGTCCGAAGACATAACAAAAAATTTGTAGTGACCATACCGAGTCCTAAAAGCGGTCTTCGAGATGTCACTCTCCCGAACTCTGAGCTGGTGATACCTGGACCTGAGATCAATCTTGGAGAAGCACTTGGCACCCTGAAGC
>JACEIK010006571.1:0-32826 GCA_018107945.1 Datura stramonium
TAACTAAAAATCACATGAGAATGTACACATAACGATAGATAAACAAGTCGAAATAAAGCATTTGAGTATCACTTGGGCATGCAATTCTGCCCAAGATCAAAGATCATACTATGAAATCCACATAAAAAACATAACAATCATCTTCTAGGGTGATAACAATTACCAAGACAATTGGAGTTTAGAAACACCCATAATTTATCTAAAAGATAACCCTAATTCATGATTCTTGTAGGGCTAGAATAGAAAAGGTTTCTGAGAGAAATTATTGGGACACAAGGATGGAAGAATTCTTTGTTGAACTCCCACATACCTGAAGAAGAATCCCCTGAAAAAGCTCTTGGAAATCTGGAGAAGAAAGGAATCCTAGCTTTTTCCTTGAGAAGTCTATCTGAATTTTCTATGTGGTGGTTCTGTAAGTTGGGAGAGAATGAGAGGAATAAGTCGATCAATCCCCTTAATTCCCCTCTAAACGTACTCAAAATGATGTAGTTTAGGAACAAAAATAGTTGTAAGTTACAAAAATGCCCCTGAGTAACTGTTTTAATCTTCCCGTCCAGGTCCAACGGGTGACACAGCGAGTTGTTGGTTGAGACCACGACTCCTTGAGATCAGTCGTTTGTCTTGGGTCTAAAACTTTGGTTTCTGGACTTCGGCCAATGCACGAATAGGATGACCCGTTTGGTGATACAAATGGTCGTTAAATCCTATCATGGACATTGGAAAGGCTTTAGACAAGCTCTAGGCTTCTCACAATGAGTGAATAGAATAACTCGTTAAAGGATACAATGGGTCATCTATCCCAGTCGTTGCCACTGAAGGAACTTGCATAGTTTCTAAATCTCTCCCAATGAGTCGTACCAACAATTCCTATCTACTCATTGTTGTTGGTGTTCTCTTGCATAGTTTATAAGTCTCACCTAATGGTTTAATAGGAGGGGTCATTTCCTCCAATGACTCGTCACTAGGCTTGTTGGTTCTGGTAAAGATTTAATAAGCTTCTGGATTGATACTAATGAGCTAAACAATGATTCGTCACTACTACTAACACGTCATTGTATCATTCGTTGGACCTAGGGATGATATCCGTTAGGGTAACTAACAACCATCCTAATGGGTCGTTGTTTCTGACAATGGCTCAGCTGATGAGCCGTTCTGAGGAAATTTTCTAGGTTCTGCTGGTTTTGTATTCCAAGTCTGGAATTTGGTCTAAGGAACTTCTGGGTTTTACAATATCTTCCCATGGGAAAGTTCGTCCTCGAACAAATGCTGAATAAGTTGAAAGACTAGGGAAAGAGCTGAAATCCTGAACTGAAAGCTATAAACTGATTACTAAAGGAGTGACTGACTCAGAACTGAGATAGACACACTAATTTAACTTATGCAACTAGGGTGTACATTTAAAAATGAATAGGACTAATGAGTATGGAAATTAATGAGAAGGGAATAAGTGAGGGTATTTATCCATCACGTTCGCTTCTTCTTCCTATGTAGCTACCTCAACTAGAGGGTTCCTCTATAAGACCTTTATTGAAGCGGCCTCCTTGTTTCTCAGCTTACAAACCTGACGGTTTAGGATCTGGACTGGAACTTCTTCGTAACAGAGATTATACTTTACATCAACACTCTCTAGTGGTACTATTGAGGTTGGTTCACCAATGTATCTCTTCAAAAAGGACACATGGAAGACTGGGTGCACCGATGCTAGCTCGGCAGGCAACTCCAACTCGTAAGCCACATATCTAATGTCTCTCAAGATTCTATAAGGGATAATATATCTGGGACTGAGCTTTCCTTTCTTCTTTAATCTCATCACCCCTTTCATAGGTTAAATTCTTAGGTACACCCAATCATCCATAGCAAATGCCAACTCCCTTTACCTTATATTTGCATTCAATTTCTGCCGACTTTGAGCTATTTTCAATCGTTCCCTAAAAAGTTGAACCTCCTTCATGTCCTTATGTACTGAATCAGGTCCTATCATCGTAGCTTTACTAACCTCAAACTATCCTAGAGGAGACCTACACCTCCTACAATATAATGCCTCGAACGGGTCCATCTGAATACTGAAATGGTAGCTATTGTTGTATGAAAACTCGATAAGAGGTAGGTGCTCAAAATCGATCACACAAGCCCTCAACATATCCTCTAAATTCTGAATGGTCCGCTCAGCCTGGACATCTATCTGTGGGTGAAAAGTTGTGCTAAGCTTGACCTGAGTACCAAGTCCTTTTTGAAATGAGTTCCAGAAGTGCGAGGTGAACTAAGTACCCCTATCTGAAATAATGTATAAGGGAACTCCATGTAGTCTGACTAACTCCCAGATGTACAGTCTAGCATAATCCTCTACTGAGTTTATGGTCTTAACTGGTAGGAAATATGCTGACTTAATCATCCAATTGAGTCATGCTGACAGCGAGTACAAGGTAAGCCCGTGATGAAGCCCACATTTACTTATTCCCATTTCCAAGTATGAATGCTAATATCCTGAGTCATGCCCCTAGGTCTTTGATGTTCAACCTTGACCTTCTGGCAATTTGGACACTTAGCCACAAATTCTGCAATGTCCTTCTTCATGCCATTCCACCAGTAGACTTCCCATAGATCATGGTACATCTTGGTGGCACCTGGATGGACAGAGTACCTATTGTTGTGAGCTTCCATTAGTATCTGTTGTCTCAAATCATCTACATGTGGGACACACAATCTGCCCTGATAATGGAGCACACCATCTCCCCTTTTGGAGAATGCTTCCACCTCTTTCCTTCGGACTACTTCCTTCATCTTGAGCAAAATTTGGTCTTCATCCTGCTTTGAATTAACCTCTACCACCAGGGAGGATTTTGACCCACTTTGGACTATAACTCCATCTTCTGCTGAGTCAACCAATTGGACCCTAACCAAGCAAGTCTGTGAACATCTCTAACCAGCTCTTTCTTACAATCCTCAACTTGAGCAGCAGTCCGCATAGAAAATCTGCTGAGAGTGTCAACCACTATGTTGGCTTTACCCGGGTGATAAAAACTCACATGTCATAGTCTTTCAGTAACTCTAACTACCTTCTATGACGCAAATTTGGGTCTTTCTAGCTTAACACATATTGTAAACTCTTGCAACCAATAAAAACATCCACATGAACCTCATAGAAATAATGTTCCAAAATCTTTAAGTGAACACTACCGCTGCCAATTCAAGATCATGAGTTGGATAGTTCTTCTCATGAACTTTGATTTGTATGGAAGCGTAAGCTATGACTTTGCTATGCTGCATCAGAAAAAAATTGAGGCCAACTCTGGAGGCATCACAATAGATCACAAACTCGTCTGATCCTTCAAGCAGAGTCAGGATTGGGGCTGTAGTGAGTCGAGTCTTAAGCTCCTGAAAGCTCTTCTCACGTACATCAGACCATTGAAAATTCACCTTTATCTGAGTTAGTCTGGTCAAAGGGGAGGCAATGGAGGAGAATCCTTCAAAAACCATTTGTAATAATATGCTAAACCCAAGAAACTTCTAATGTCTGAGGGGGAAATGGGTCTTGGCCAGTCCTTGACTGCCGCTATCTTTTGAGGATCCATCTGAATATCCTCACCGGAGACCACATGGACGAGGAAGGCAAATGATTTCAGCCAGAATTCGCACTTGCTAAATTTGGCAAACAACCGACGATCCCTGAGAGTCTGCAAAACTATCCTCAGATGGTCTACATGCTCCTCTTCTATTCTGGAGTAAACAAGAATATCATCTATAACGAAAATAACAAACATGTCCAGGTACATCTTGAATACCATGTTCATCATATCCATAAAAGTTATAGGCGCATTGTTTAGTCTAAAACACATAATTACAAATTCATAGTGACCATACCGAGTTTTTAAGGCTATTTACAAAATGTCACATTCTCTGACCCTGAGTTGGTGGTATCCTGATCTGAGGTCTATCTTGGAAAATAACTACCTCCCTGAAGTTGGTCAAACAAGTCATTAATCCTTGGTAGAGGATACCTCTTCTTGACTGTGACTTTGTTCAGCTGATAGTATCGATGCACATTCTGAGTGTATTGTCTTTCTTTTGCACGGATAGGACCGAGGAACCCCACGAAGTGATACTAGGCCTGATAAAGCCCTTATCTAAAAGGTCTTTCAGTTGTTCCTTCAACTCCTTAAGCTCAGCTGGAGCCATTTTGTAAGGAGGAATAGAGATGGGCTGGGTATCTGAAAAAAAGTCTATGTCAAATTCTATTTCTCGCTCAGGAGCGACTTTAGGAAGATCCTAGGGAAACACATTAGGAAACTCATTCACAACTAGAATTGACTGGATTGTCGTGGTCTTGAAACTAGAATTTTTTACCCTAACCAGGTGGTAGATGTACCCCTTAGAGATCATCTTCCTAGCCTTAAGGTATGAAATGAAATGACCCTTAGGCACTAAAGTACTACCCTTCCATTCTAGGACTGGTTCGTTAGGAAACTAAAACCTAATGACCCTGGTTCTGCAGCCAATTGAAGAATAAAAAGAATGTAGTCAGTCCATGCCAAGAATAAGGTCGAAGTCAGCCATATCTAGCTCTACTAGATAAACTAAGGAAACTTTATGCAACACTATGACCAAACAATCCCTATACACCCGGGTAGCCTAACTGACTCACCAACCAGAGTAGAGACTGAAAATGGCTCTGAGAGAATTTCTGGACTTATATCAAACTGGACAGCAATGTAAGGGGTCATGATGTAAAAGGTGGCTCCTGGATCTAGTATAGAATACACTTCTATCTAAAAGAGACGTAACATACCAGTTACTACATCAGGGAGTTCTCCTGGTTCTGTCGAGAGGATAAAGCATAGAAGCGGTTTTGGCGTTGAACGCCACCTGTACCTGAGGTAGTACTCTACTGTGTTGGACGTCCTGGTGGAGATTCTAACGTAGTGGACTGGGCCTTCCCCCATCCCGCTGACAGGTAATCCCTCAATGTGTGACCCAATTGGCCACACCCAAAACAACCATCCTTGCCTAGATGGCACTCCTCTGAATGCCGCACTTCGGACAGGCTGGAAAAGTGTGGCTGTTGGAGACATGACTCTGGCACTAGGAGCCTGATGTCCCACCCTTCCTATCCTTATGGGGCCTAGAAGATGGAGTGCTAGCTGAGGAAGGTGTTGGAGGCCTCCGCTGATGCTACTGGGGGCATTTACCACCATTGGACCACTACTGGGAATATTCAAACTGACCTGTTCTGGATCGTTTACTCTCCCTCTCTATCTCCTTCAACTACTTTGCCTCTATCTGCTATACATGAATGATCAGACTGGAGAGGTCTATGTCTTTTATAAGCATGGTGGTCCTACATTCCTTTACCACCAAGTATGAGAATCTATTAACAAACTTGAGCATGCGAGCCCTCGACTTAGCAACTATTTCTTGAGAATATCTCGATAGTTGAGTGAAGTTTAGTGAATATTCCTATACTATCATGTTATTCTATCTCAAGTTCATAAATTCAATAGCCTTAGCTTCCCTTAACTCCTAGGGAAAGAGCCTATCCAGGAATGTCCCAATGAACTCTTCCCACTCCACCGGACCTACACTATTCTGCCTTCCCTCTTTCCATTGCTTGTGCCAAATCTAATCCACCCCTTTCAACTGATAGGCAACTAGATCAACACTATCTGCAGAGGTAACAACCATGATTTTGGTTATCTTCTAAATCTCATCAACGAATTCCTATGGGTCCTCATATACTTTAGATCCGAGAAATGCTAGGGGATTCATCCGAGTGAAATCCCAGACTCTGGCAGCAGCTACAGATACATTTGTATTAAATGGTACAATAACCTGCTGATTAACATGATTGGTCATTGTCTAGGTTAATCCTCTTCAAACAGGCATAGGCCAACTAAAAGACATTCCCATAGCAATTGGGGTTATGGATTTTAAGTTTATAGGGGGTAGTATGGGATCCATAGTCGGAGAGAAAATCACCCGTTTGATTAAACATGTTGCCAATCAAATTTTACCTCGTATTATAGTGTATGCTTCCGGGGGGTCGCGCATGCAGGAAGGAAGTTTGAGCTTGATGCAAATGGATAAAATATCCTCTTCTTTATATGATTATGAATTGAATAAAAATTAATTTTATGTATCAATCCTTACATCTCCGACAATTGGTGGAGTGACTACTAGTTTTGGTATGTTGGGGGATATCATTATTGTCGAACCCAATGCCTACACTGCATTTGCAGGTAAAAGAGTAATTGAACAAACATTGAACAAAACAGTACCTGAAGGTTCACAAGCAGCTGAATACTTATTCGAGAAGGGTTTATTCGACCTAATTATACCACGTAATCTTTTAAAAAGTGTTCTGAGTGAGTTATTTAAGCTCCACGCTTTTTGAATCAAAAGTCAAGCAAAATCAAGTAGAGCACTAAGTTCAATTTTTTTATTTGTGTTTGCAGAAAAAATGTAGTTAGTTTATTAGAATCAAAGTAAATAAGATAATAATGACGTTTTCTTTGGTGATAGAAGATCTAATTGTAGAAACAATCAAAACTAAAGTTGAGGATAACTCTTTTTTTGACCTATATTCTAATTGAATGAAATTGTAATGGGTATGAATTGACGTAGATGCTTTTATTTTATTGGACCACTATCAATTCTTTATTCGTCGAAAGAGTAGTTTAAGCCTATCTATTTTTAATATCATTTATCTACTTTGAAACCATTACTATTATAATATAGAAATCAGTTTTGTTTTCAATCTAAATTAAGTTAGGAGTCTCATTAAGCCACCACTACTTTGAATTGACCAAGAAAATATCTTATTCTTTTAGATCCGAGCTAAGCCTTCATAGTTCAAAATTCTTTTTGAATCGAATTTAAGGGTTTATTCATTGTTTATTTGAGCTAACTCAAAATTGTTCGAATTGTGTAATCATCAATTACTGACATTGGTAAGCGACCCAAAGTAATTTGATTATAATTCAATTCGTGATGATCATAAGCAGAAAGTTCATATTCTTCGGTCATTGATAAACAATTTATTGGGCAATACTTAATGCAATTACCACAATAGCAGCCCAAGATTCTGTGTGGGACACCAGGTCATCCTGAGGGGCTGCGGGAGTTGGTGGAGCTATCCGGTTAGCATTTACGATCCTCCTTCTATTTCCTCTTTTTTGAGGCATTGTTAACTAAAAAGGGTAAAAACATGAGTTAGAAGGATAATTTTAGAGATCAAACTCTACGCACGATAAGAATCATGAAGAAAGGAATTTTCCTAAAAATGCCCTGTAGCCTCCCCCTCATAAGTGTGACGTGCTTCCCACCCATGAAAAGGACTCTACTTCACGCAAGTTTCTGACATCCTAGGACACTCTAAACCTGATGCTCTGATACCAAGTTTGTCATGAACCGAGTTCACATCCTGGACGCGACACGGTACTTAGGATCACAAGTTACTCCAAGAAAACCCTAATATAGAATAATTCTACTAAGGCTGATCTACTGAAAATATTCATAGTAAAGTGGAAGCTAACAACAAAAATAAACTAATACTGAATGATAACGAAATCTGAACAAAATCTAAAAATCCAAGATGAGTCTATAAATACTGTCTAAAAGCCTTCTAAAATGAACTAATGAGTTGCTGGGATAAGCCCCCAACAAACTCTAATATCTGAAATGGGATAAGGAAAAACAACTAAAAATGGAACTTTAGCCTCGGCAAATGAGGACTCACCACTAAAACTGCTGGAAATCACCGAGTGACTAGGTGTGGTGCTAAGGCTGGGTACCTGAACCGATATCATAAAATGACATAGCATAGAAAGTATGCACCAGTACTTTGAATGTACTGAGTATGTGAGAAGGAACTAAAACATACATATACTGAGTAATAGGACACAACACCAAATATTGTAAAATAGACTGAAATATGAAAAATTGGACTAAAATGAAGATCGTAATTAAGCTGCACTGAACTGTACTACTGTGGGAGAAAATATAACCGACATGTAATCATATGAGCTAAACGTGGAGTCCGATGTACACCACCCATCAGAGGAGGCCCACGGTACCTTGCCAAGGTATAGTGGCTGAACTAAATGATCACTATCTAGAGCCTAATCGGGCTAATAACCTACGGTAGGAATGTAGTTTTGGGAATCTGGGTGCGCTGAACCTCGGTCGTCTTGGTGCTAAGTATTACTCCCACTGGAAATCCTAAATGTGTCTAACTGTGCTGATACCTCGAAACTACTATCCTAAGAATTAAGTCAGAACTACATATCTGGTAGTATTCTTAGAGTCTAAGGACCTAAAAGAAACTATGTTCCAAGACTCGTCAGAGCTACTTTATCTGAAAGCATCTTAACAGTCTAACGAATAGCTAACAAGCTAATAAATTGATACTATTGAGTTTCTCAAAATATTGATAAAAGTCAAACTGATCAGCTGACATTTCTGGAGAATATTAGCATACTGAGCACTGACTAAAATTCTGAGACTGAATATACTAAAACACTTACTATGTTCATGAATCTGTTCTAACATTCATAATTCGAGTAAAATTTACCATAAAAAAATAACATTCCTGTCTGAGTTTTAAATCATGCAAGAATCAACCCAAATCATAATAAACTAGGGAGAATATTATACTGTGAAATCAACATCGAAAGTATAAAAATCATTTACTAGGGTAATAACAATTATCAAGATAATTGGAGTTTAGGAACACCCATAATTTATGTGAAAGATAACCCTAATTCTTGATTCTTGCAGGGCTAGAATAGAAAAGGTTTCTAAGAGAAATTATTAGGACACAAAGATGGAAGAATTCGTTGTTGAACTCTCACATACCTGAAGAAAAATCTCCTGAAAAAGCTCTTGGAAATCTAGAGAAGAAACGGAACCCTAGCTCTTGCCCTGAGAAGTTTGTTCGTGTTTTCTACGTACTGGTTCTGTAAGTTGGGAGAGAATGATAGGGATAAGTTGATCAATCCCCTTAATTACCCTCTAAAAGCCACCAAAATGACGTAGTTTAGGAACTAAAATAGCTTAAAGTTACAAAAATTCCCTTGAGTAATCTTTTTAAAATCTGCTCGCCTAGGTCCAATGGGTTATACAATGAGTCGTTGGTTGAGAGCACGACTTGTTGGGACTAGTCGTTGGTCCTGGGTCTAAAAATTTGGTTTCTGTACTTTGACCAACGAATGGACTGGATGACTTGTTAGGTGATACAACGGATCGTTGAATCATGTCTGTCCTCTAAAAAGGCTTTGGATAAACTATGGGCTTCTCACAACGGGTGAATAGAACAACTCATTAAAGAATACAAAGGGTTGTCTAACCTAATCGTTTCTACTGAAGGAACTTGCATAGTTTTTGGATCTCTCCCAATGAGTTGTACCAATGATCTGTTAGATGATACAATGACTCGTTGTATCCACTCGTTGTTGTTGTTGTGCTCTTGCATCATTTTTCATTCTCACCTAACAGTTTAATAGGATGGGTCATTGTTCCTCCAACGACTTGTCACTGGGCTCATTGGTTTTGGTAAAGGTTTAACATGCTTCTAAATTGATACCAAAGGCGAAAACAACGAATCATTACTATAACCAACGGGTCATAGTATCGCGGTTCGAACGTGGGGATAAAATTCATCAGGGCAACTAATGACCATCCTAACGGGACGTTGTTTCTGACAACGGCTTATCTGATGAGCAGTTTTGAGGAAATTTTTTGTAATACCCCAGAAGTGCCTAAGACTAGACCCGGGATTTAAAAATTGAAGTTGGCAGAAATTTGACAAATCATCACAAGATGGGTCATGTCACGGATCGTTGGTTCCACCAACGATCCGTAAGAAGGGTCCATAGTGAGGTGCAACAGGGTTGAAGTTGTGGGTAACGAGTCAAGGAATGACCCATGGATTGATGTCACGAGTCGTTGTTTATGGTCATGGTAAAATTGATCCTTAGTCTAGCAGGATGTAACAGGTCGTAGGACGAATCATGGTGAGAAGAAATGGATCGTGTTGAGAAACCATGAGGAAGAGTAGGAAAATCTCTAGTCGAGGTGATGGATGAAAACCACGACTCATTGGAAGGATGCATGAGTTGTGTGGCTCATGGGAAGGCCCAAGTGCGGGCTATTAGGGAGAAACAATGGAGGATACAACGGACCTTCGTCTGGTGTAACAACTCGTCCTGTCGAGTCATGGTGTTCAAATCTGAGAAGTGAAGTTTGGTCAGTGGATGCAACGGACAGATACCACGAGTCATGGTATCCAGGCACGACCCGTTGGATCGGTCGTTGTCACTGCCAGTGCTGATATTTCAGGAAATTTATTAAGGATATTTTCATCATTCCTAAGTCCTAGGATCCTAAACTACGTTATTTAAGGCTTGAAATGCAGGGTTTTATCAGGGAAAAATCTATCCTAAGCTCACTCACATCCATGCATGCATATTGAAGGGGTTTAGGAGATGATCAAGTTAGAGTTCTTCAAGTTTTCTTTCAATCTTTCATTGGACTTTCAAGGAGTGGTAAAATCTTATATTCCCCAGGAATGTAGGGTTATGAATGGTTGAATCCGTTCACACCAATGCCCAACCTCTCTCTAAATCATGAAATTCCTATGATGATTCTATAGGGTTTTAACCCAATGCATGAAATTCCTAATTCTCTATATGGGTATAAATGAGTTTTTATTGTTGAATTATGAATCATAGGAAAGTTTTACATTATTTTTCATTAAAATCATGTTTCAAGCTTTATAAATTCAAATGCACATTTATGAGAAGTTCATGAAAGTTGAGATTTATGATGAATGTTCATGTATGAAAATGTATTAATGATGAAAATCATGTTTTCAAGTTACCCATGTTTACAATCATGTTTTCAAGTGAATTTAGTATTTTCAAGCATATTAAGGTATTGGGAAATGCCCACATGTTCAAGTATGATTTATGACTTATGATATGAATTTCATGATTTATCGGTTTATGATGTTGGCCAATTAATGGGCTCTTGATTCATGGATAAAAATGTATGTAAATTGGGATCAACAATGTTAAATGTTTATTTGGCCATGAATCTCATGAATGATGTTTATGATTTACGTACGAGCCTAATGTGCATGTTTTTGGAAGTAGTGTCTCGCACCGAGTAGCTCGGCGTTCAAAGGACTACGTTGGTGTCTCATAACTATGTGCCACTGTAGGTTCATATTAATACATTACAATGTTAATGGACCCCCTCTTTCGTGATATCACATAATGCACTTCCCTTGACTGGCAAGCCTAGGATGACTCTACACACTTGAGTGAGATAGTTGGGGCATCATGTAAGGCTCTACCATGATGGTGTCGGTTATGAAGTGTCCTCCCATTTTTATGTATTTTTTTATGCATTGTTATGTTTATGTTACCTTGGCTCAAGTTATGATTTATAAAGTTTTCTCTTATGACTATGATGATGAATGGATTACGAATGTTTTGAAAACCTTGAGCCTTATGTTACATTATAATATTTATTCTATGAGCATGTTTTCCAACTGTTATGAACTTTTATATATTTTAAATGTCCATTTTGCTTACCTTGCATAATCGATACATACCACGTACTGACCGCACACTCTATGATGTATTATTTTATTATACAGGCTCTGATCTTTGGACTCAGCACCGTCATTAACTCGTTCTCGGAGTTAGCATCCAGTTCATTTGTGAGTCCTCAGTCCTTGATATCAGTTATCTCTTTATGATCAGTTTTCTAGAATTTGTCGAGTTAGTTAGGGGTGTTGTCCCATCAACCCATCAGATATGTTAGAGGCTTTCAGACTATATGTAGTATTCAGCTGTCATGTATGAAGTACATTTCTCCTTCTATGTTATGTCATGATTATGCTTCCATTATGTCGTTATGATGAGTATTTCGTTTTATTTATATTGAGTTAGATGTATGTTTATGCCATGGGTCGACTTTGAGTCTCTCGGGGCTCTTTGTCCCTTGTTGCGATCCAGGGCTACGTTCGGGTCGTGAAAATTTTTAGGTTTTGCTAGTGTTGCATTCCAAGTGTGGAATTTGGTCAAAGGAACTTATGGGGTGTTACAGACCGTGACATAGGTCTTTCCGCAACGGTAAGATTACCGCTACATTGGTACTGCATAGGTAGTAACTCGTCCAAGTTGTCAACCTTAGGTTCCTCACTTAGCAATTTCTCACAATCAGTTCGTCAACTCCAAATAGGTTTATGCATGACAGAAACTTAACGATCAATTCATCAATTTATCACATTGGATATGCACATGAATCCTCAATAATAAGTTCAAAAACTTATCACATTGGATATTCACATGAATCCTCAATAACCAATTCATCAATTTATCACATTGGATATACACATCAATCCTCCCTATTCAACTCTCCTTCACTATCATAACATTAGTAATATGTCGGGCACACGCATCCATCACATCATATTTACTGTATCGGCATGGTTGTCACTCCCACTCATCTACTCATCTGGATGCTCCCCTCAGACATGAGCCACTCAATTACAATCACTTGCTCGGATGCTCCCCTCATGTACGAGCCACTCATGCATGTTATCCACTTTCATTCTCATATTCAACATGTTATCAATCTGTCAATTAGTATAACTTTTTGGAGGCATCATGTTTCCCTCATCATCTTAGTTACACTCACCAATATTCAACCAATCACATGAACATTAAAAGAACACATGCAATATATCAATGGACCCCAAATACAAAACATAATTTATTAGCAATCATTATTTTCAAGCTCACATTACAAGCATATTTAAGTCATCATAAAATTGACGATAATTTGTGTCCTCAAATCAACTATGCATTCTGTTATTCAAAACACATACACATCATTATTTAAAATCTAAATCCTTATAAAACTATTACCTACCTCAATTGCCGGAAGAGTGAATTTAGCTATTCCGTAGGAGTTTTGCCGTTTTGTAAAGCCTCCAAATGTTCAAAATCTTACACAAGCAAAGTAATCACACTAAATTATCTACACTTCATTCAGGTCTAGAACTTCAATTCTACACCCCCCCATTCTACCTGATGTCATGGTCAAATTTGATATTTCAACGGTTAATATATCGTGTTGTATGCGCACTAAGCTTATCTCAACCTTTTTTAAGAAGTTTTTTAATCCTAAAACCCTTTTAAATCAGTTCTAACTCAACAAGGTCCAACCTTTATTGAATTCTAGGTCTCACACCATGGTGAAATAGGCATTCTATAGTCATATTACTACTAAGAAGTGTTAATTACCAACTTTTAGGCCTAGGAATCAATACCCAACCCTTTTCCTTCAAGTCTCCCTAGTTTCAATAACCTAGAGATTTTGTCTTAGAGAACACCATCCAAGACCACCCATTGATTCTATAATGTTAGTGAAAGGGGAGAAAACTAATTAAGAATCTTACCTTGGGATGAACAATTGCTTCAGCCTTTGGAAAACCGCACTAACCTTTTTCAAAAGTTGTGCCTTAGAGTTATGGATGAAAAACCCTAGAATTCTAACTTTAAGCCATCACACTACCTTCCATCGTCAGCTGCACAAGTCGTATTTCCGCTGCAGCGAACCTGCTATGGTGGCTAGAAATCTGGTATGATGGACCCACAGTTAACCTTTCCATTATGGCAAACCTTCGACCTTGATGACTTCGTTGCAGCAGCTCCTCCACCGCTGCAGCGGTCCCCTGTTAACTAGTAGCTTAATATTTTCTTGCATATTTTCCATCTTAATACCCAAGTTTAACTCCAACTCCTTCAACATTCCCCATCATGGACCTAAGCGAAGATAGGGTGTTCTTAACATAATACTCCCATAATAATGAACGGGTCATTACATCAAATACCAATTAAAACACCATTCATTCCGAAACAGTCAAAGAAATCAAGGCAAAGGAAATACCTAACTCAACAAATAACTGAGGGTATTTGTCTCGCAAGTCTTCTTAGGTCTCTTAAGTGGCTTATTCTACTAGACGATTCTTACATTGGACCTTTATAGTCACAATCTCCTCCAATCTCAACTTGTGGACCTCTCTGTCTAATATAGCCACAGGTTACTCTGTAAGACAAATTCTCATCAAGCAGCACTGAATTTCATTGCATGATGTAGGAGCTATCCTCATGATATTTCTTTAGCATGAGACATGGAATATGGATGTACCCCGGACAAACCTGGCGGTAAGGATAGTTTGTAAACTATCTCTAACACACATCGAAGGATTTCAAATGGCCCAATATCCCTCGGGCTAAGCTTGCCCACTTTCCAAACCGCATCAGCCCTTTCATGGGGGAAACCTTGAGGAAGACTTGCTCTCCTACCATAAATTCTATATCTCTCACCTTCCGATCTACATACTACTTTTGCCTGCTTTGAGCTACCAAGAGTCTTTTCTAAATCATCCTAACTTTCTCCAAGGATTCCTTTCACAATCAGTGCCCCATGGTCTCACCACAAACTATTGAACCAGCCAATAGGGGATCTATAATTCCTCCCATATAAAGGCTCAAATGGCACCATGCCAATGCTTGAGTTATAGCTATTGTTGTATACAAATTCTACAAAGGGTAAGAACTTATTCCAATGGCCCCCAAAGTCAATCACACAAGTCCGTAGAATATTCTTCAACACTTAGATCATCCTCTCTGATTGTCCATCCGTGTGTCGGTGAAATGTCATACTTAAGTCTAGCCTAGTGCCCGATTCAACCTACAAGGTTCTCTAAAAAATAGAAGTAAACTCAGATGAACTAGCAAGAAATGGTCAGACTTAGTCATACTTAGTCATACTATCAACAATGATCTAGATTGAGTCGAACTTCCTCAAGGTCTTTGGAAGGCCAACCATGAAATCCATCGCTATCTTCTCCCATTTCATTCTGGGATAGGAATTCTCTAGAGTACTCCACCAGACTTCTGATGCTCATACTTCACTTGCTAGTAGTTTAGGCATTGAGAAACGTGCTCAATGATGTCTCTCTTCATCCTGCTCCACCAATAGTGTTGCTTCAGATCATGCTACATCTTAGTGACTTCGGAGTGTATAGAGTACCTTGAGTTGTAGCTTCTGCTAAGATGGTTTTGATGATATCACCAACCGGGGGAATACATATGCACCCCCTTATCCTTAACACCCCCTACCAATTATCTCTCACAACCTCCTTGGTCTCCCCTCACAAAACCAAGTCATGAAGCTTACTTAGCTTAGCATCCTCAAACTTCCTGGATTTTACTTCATCTAGTAGCGACAATCTAGATTCCACATTAGCTAATATTCCACCTAACTTTGATAGTGCAAATCTAACAAGGTTGTTGGACAATGCCTGAACTTCTCTGGCCATTGGACGCTAGGCAACTTCCAAGCAAGACAAACTACCCATACTTATAGCTTTCCTACTCAACACATCTGCCACCATATTAGCCTTCCCCGGGTGATACAAGATCTTGACATCATAGTCCTTAAGTAGTTCCATCCACCATTGTCTCGGATTGGTATCTTTTTGAGAGAACGCATATTGTACACTGCGATGGTTCGTGATCACCTCACAGTTAGCCCATACAAGTAATGTCTCCAGATTTTCAAAATGAATACCACACTGCTAATTCCAAGTCATGTGTTGGGTAGTTCTTCTCATGCACATTCAATTATATTGAAGCATATGCAATGACCTATTTTTCCTACATTAACGCAGCACCCAACTAGACCGTGAGGCATCACAATAAACTACAAGTCTTTACCTTCCAAAGCTCCAAGATAGAGGTCATGGTCAATAAGGTCTTGAGCTTTTGAAAGCTCTCTTAACACTCATCTAACCACTAGAAGGACACATCTTTTTGAGTCAACCTTTTCAATCGGGAGGAAATGGCTATAGAACTCTTCACAAATTGGTGATAATAACTGGCTATCCCTATAAAGCTACTAACTTTCGTCACTATAGTAGGCCTAGCCCAATTCTGAACTACTTCCACCTTCTATGGATCCACCTTGATCCCTTCCTTGGAGACTACGTGCCCCCAAAAAGACACTTATTCCAACCAAAATTCACATTTAGTAAACTTTGCATATAGTTTCTTCTCCTTTAGTAGTCCCAATACAATCCGCAGGTGATTCTCATGTTCCCTCTTAGACTTGGAATACATCAAAATATCATCAATGAAAATGATTATAAAAGAGTCAAGGTAAGGTTTGAAGATACCGTTTATCAGGCTCATGAAAGTTGTTGGAGCATTAGTGAGTCTGAATGACATGACCAATAACTCATAATGCCTATACCTGGTCCAATAGATTGTCTTCAAAATATCCCCAGCATGGATTTTCAGTTAATGATAATCCGACTTAAAGTCAATCTTTGAGAACACTATTGCATCTTGAAGGTGATTAAACAAGTAATCTATTTTAGGTGAAGGGATATTTATTCAAAATAGTAACCTTATTCAGTTGATGGTAGTCAATGCATATTCTCATGCTACCGTCCTCCTTCTTCACAAATAACACATAGGAACCCCATGGAGAGACATTTGGGTGAATAAAACCCTTACTAAGCAACTCGTGTAACTGCTCCTTGAGTTCTCTCAACTTAGCTAGTGCCATTCTATGTGGCAGTATGGAAATAGGTTTGGGTCCCCCCTCTAAATCTATGTAGAAATTCTATATGGCAGTATGAAAATATGGCAGTACATTCCTTGGTTGCTGCAGAATTGGCTAAGTGTTGGTAGCTGGTATGACTCGTACCATGATCCTACGAGTCGTACAATCCCTCCATGGCCTGGCTTTGAGAACTCTGACATCTTCTAAAGTTTTCTACGAGTATTGTGGTATGCCTCGTACCTTGCTCCTATGACTCGTAATTTCTTATTGCATCTTGAGTTCTGCCAAGCCTTTAAGAATCATTGAAACTTCGCACAGCTCCTAATCGATTCGTAGGTAGATGCTATGATTCGTAGGTGCCACCCGTACCAGGAGACTTCTTGTAAAAATTTACTCTGAAGTATTCCACGACTCCAATTGCGGCTCGTACCATCTTGGTACGGCTCATACTTAGAGTTGTACTTTGCCTTTGCATTGTTCCATCCTTCTGAGCATTTCCACTAGTCTCAGTACGGCTCGTATAATATAGGTATGGCTCGTACTGAGATCAGTACTTAGCTGATTTTCTGCACTTTTCTGCATATTTTGCATATTTTTTCTCCAACACCTATTTTCCCTGAAACCAAAGTAAAAACACCTTATATCCATATAAACATTCCTAAGTCCATGCTATTTTCTTAATTTTACGCATCGAAAGTGTTGTAACTCACAGCACATCAACACTCTCAATTTAGGACTTTTTCATGTCCTCAGGAAAAGAAAACAAAAACTAAAAATGACACTTAACTAGAAAATAAACCTAGGATACTACAGCCAACACAATTTAAAATTTGCACTATAAACTCAAATAGCTTTTTAACCCTTTTCCTGGTAAACCAAATTATCATATGCACCTCAATTAACCACAAACTATGATAAACAGGGATAAATATATGTCACCTAGTTATTAGCAAAGAATCAAGTCATTACCAATGCTTTTCACATAGATAACTGGAAAAATAAAACACAAACCATGTACCCTCACAGTAAATAAAGTCCCCAACTGACAGATATATGAAAGTATGAAACTTGGGACTAAAAAAAGTAGGACTCTCACTCTCACAAGAAAGTTTGAAATACTGCACATCGGATACCATAAGCTTGCCCTTATTTTCTCTACATTGGCTCTTCAGACATTCAGGCTAGGATCACTATAGAACTTCATTCGGCTTGTAATGTATGCTTTCGGGATAGGTACGATAAATATGGAATTTTTAGTGATTAAACCCTCCTTGGCACTACATACACGTGGCTCCACTTTTCACTTATTTCACCCTTTTCACTTTTTTAGCTTTTTCCTCCCTTTTATGCAATTGTATGGGTGTGGTGTGTTTTCAACTTTTCATTCATTTTTCTCGCTTCGATTTTCTTTTAAAATTTTCTTTTTCAGCTCTTTTTTCTTATGTGGTCACACTACACCTCATTTTAAACCCTTTTTCTTTTTTTTTCTTTTTCACCTCCCCATAAACTTATGCACCCCTACTCTAGCCACCCTCAACATAGGCATTTTTCCTGGGTTGAGGTTCACAATGTCCAAGGAGAGACTAAGGCCAAAATAGGTTTATTATAATAAATGGTTAAGGTTAACTGGTTAATCAAAGAAAAATGTTTCATTTAAGGCTTAAATCAGGATCAAGGGAATTATATTATTCTAGTAGGGTAATTTAAGATAAAATAGGCTAAACAAAAATGGCCTATGATCCTTTCCTAGCCAACTATCCTAAAACCTATGTAAAGACCAATCTGGAAAGTTCTAAATCCTCTACGCAGTATTGAACTAGATATAGATCTCAGTCACTCATGGTACATGTTTTGCATTCATTCTACTTGCCCGGTTCATATATGGCTAACTATAACTACTCATGTTAATACACTAAATGACATAAAAAGATCCACAGAAATTATGTTTTGCAATCACCAAGTATATAGCTAACCATCAAAATTTTTGGACAGGGTCAATTTTGTCAAAACTTCAAAACTAGTTCATTCTAGTGGCTAAGTAATCCTAAGATACTTTATAATTAAACAAAAACATCCTAAACATGCTGGTTTTCCTAGATAGCATGCTTGAGGTAAAAGAAATACGGCAAGAAAAACCCTCAGACTAATCCAAAAATCCCAAAAAATACAATTACATCCCCTCCCCTTTTTAAAAGCATGCTTCGTCCCTAAAGCATAGAATATAAAACATAAGGAAGGAAATATTCCTATGGCTACTCACACTTCACCTTCCATGGGTTGCCTACCATGTAGCGCCTGATTTAATATCGCAACATGACGTAGCTTTGTTCAGGTGTGTTATACCCTGGAAGCCCAAAGATCAGACCCGGGAGTGAAATGGAGAAAAACTGGAAATCTAGCATCAGGTCATATAACGAGTCATTTTATGACCCGTGGGGAAGACCATGATTCGTGAGGTGACTTGTGGTGAGGTTCAGGGGTGTGAGTTTGAATTATGGGATTTAAGGTCCCCACGGATGTGAGCACAAGTTGTGGTCAGGCCCCACAACTCGTTGAGTCAGTCGTGGGCAATGATTTTGAGATGGTGAAGAAAAATGGCAATGTACCCTATGGAAGGTCCCCACGAGTCGTGGTCAGTCACCATTATTCGTGGGAGTCTCCCATTGTTCCTCATGTTTTTAGTTATGCATGTTTCCTAAAGCAGGTTTGACCTAATGTTCTGCTCTAATTATGATTAATAGATTTCAGATTTGGTTCAATTGATTCAGTTATGATGTTACATTATGTTGAGGTCGTGTTCTATGAAAGATAGCATGCAAGCCTTACTCTCAAATTCTTATTTTGTTTATGTTTTACATTATGCGTGTTTTAAATGATTTTACTTATTTAAGCGGTTTTACTTACCTTGCATACTCGGTACATTCCACGTACTGACCCCATACTCTATGTTGTATCATTTCATGATACAGGCCCCGGTACTCAGACTCAGCGTTGTCCTTAGCCAGCCTTTCAGAATTAGCATCCCACAGCTATTGGTGAGTCCTCATCTCACGAGGACTAGGCTCTATCAGTTTTCTTTATGTATTCAGTTTCAGACTTAAAGAGTTAGTCAGAGGTCTTGTCCCATCAACTCATCAGTATTAGTGGCTTTTAAGATATAGAATATAATCAACTTCAGATTCATGTATTTCAGATGTTATGCTTATTTCAGACTTCCGCTAAGATCATCATGTTAATTCTTCGTTGTATCTATTGAGTCAGATGAATGTTCATGACATGGGTCGACTTAGGGTCTCTCGAGGCTCCTTGTCCTGTGTTACGATCTGGGCCTACTTCTGGGACGTGAAAAACTTTATATCAGAGCAATAGGTTTTGAAATGTCCTAGGGTGTCTGAAAGCTGCGTTAAGTAGAGTCTTCTTCATGGGTGTGAAACGTGCCACACTTATGACGAAGAGGCTACGAGACATTTAGGAAATGATCCTTTCTTTCATGATCTATGTTGTGCGATGAAATATCTCCTTATCCTTCTAACTCGTGCTATTCGCGACTGCAGAATCATGGCTTCCTGCAGAGTTAACATTAGGAGGAATGGGAATGGAAAAGGCCATGAGGATGGCAACAAAAATGGTCATCAACAAGCCCCACCAATCCAGGAGCACCGTGCACCAGAGCCGGTTGCCCATACTGAATTTAGGGTAGCTATTCAGATGCTAGCGCAGGCCTTGACCGCTCAAGTAAACCTTCAGGCAGTGGTGCATGTCCCGCAAAACGGAAATGCAGCAGTAGCTCGAGTCAGGGATTTCTTGAGAATGAACCCGCCAAAGTTCCTTGGGTCAAAAGTAGATGAGGACCCACATGAGTTCATTGATGAGATTGTGAAGATGACACAGGTCATGGGGGTGAATGGTGTTGAATGTGCGAAGTTGGCCTCACATCAGTTGAAAGGGGTCGCACATATCTGGTTTCGATAATGGAAATATAGTAGGGCCGCCGAATCAGGCCCTGTCACGTTGGAGGAGTTCTAGGTGGCGTTCCTAGATCAATTCTTCCCTCATGAAATGAGGGAGTTTAAGGCAGTCGAGTTCGTGAATCTTAAGAAAGGGAAAATGACGGTGCAGGAGTATGCCCTGGAGTTCACTCGCCTATCGAATTATGCCCCAGAGTTAGTGGTTGATCAGAGGGCATGGGTGAGTAGTTTTGTTCATTGAGTAGTGAGCTACTTGGACAAGGATTGCAGGAACGCTATGCTCTACCAGGATATTGATTTCCCTTGGATATTCTTGTACGCCCAGTAGATGGAGGCGGCATATGAGGGAGAGAGAGGCCAAGAGGGCCAGAACCGATAGCTAGAGATTCTCTTAGCCGAGGTCAGGTGGTAGGCACCGACAGCAGACCCACCAGGGATCTTTAGCCCCAGCATCTTCAGCGTTGAGTGTGCCATATAGACCTAGGTACGTCAGAGAGGGCAAGCATCGGGCTCTAGGGGTCATAGTAGTAGACCCGCAGATTCTAGCATCCCAATTTGCGGCAAGTGTGGTCAAGAACACACGGGCCAGTGCTTGGCTTGTTTAGGTGCTTGTTTTGGGTGTGGGAAGCGTAGACATATGCTCAGAGATTTCCCAACAGTGAGACAAGGCCATGATGGGGGGTAGAGGCCTAGCTTCTAGTTCAGCAGCTCCAGCAGCACGTCCCTCGCAGCAGGGTGCTTCGACTAGTTCAACTGCTGGTCAGTGCCGGAACAGATTCTATGCTCTCGCGTCCCATCAGGAGCAAGAGACTTCCCTCAATGTAATCACTGGTATGTTACGAGTTTTCCATCTTGATGTATATGCTTTGTTAGATCCGGGGGCTACCTTGTCCTTTGTAACACTTTATGTGGCTAGTAATTTTGGAGTCAGTCCTGAAGTCTTGTCAGAACCCTTCTCAGTCTCTATTCCAGTGGGTGATTCAGTCATACCTAGATTGGTGTAAAGAGGTTGCCCGATCACAGTCCTTTAGAAAGTCACCTCAGTAGATCTAGTAGAGTTAGCCATGACCGATTTTGATGTTATCCTTAGCATGGATTGGCTATTTTCATGTTATGCCTCAGTTAATTGTAGAACCCAGGCAGTAGAGTTTAGATTTCTGGGTGAGCCAGTCATAGCATGGAAGGGTAGTTCAGTAGTGTTTGTAGGTTGTTTCATTTCTTATCTTAAGGCCAGAAAGATGATTTCCAAAGGTTGTGTGTACCATCTAGTTAGGGTTAAGGATGCGAAGTCCGAGATCCCGACTATCCAGTAAGTTCCAGTAGTATGTGAGTATCCAGAAGTTCTCCCTGATGATTTACTGGGTGTTCTTCCCGAGGGGGAAATCGATTTTGGTATTGACCTTCTTTCCAACACGCAGTGTTTATCTATTCCTCCCTATAGAATGTCTCCAGCCAAGCTAAAAGAGTTAAAGGAGCAGTTGAAGGATCTTTTGGATAAGGGTTTCATTAGACCGAGCAAGTCTCTATGGGGTGCACTTGTTCTCTTTGTCCGAAAGAAAGATGGTTCTCTTCATATCTGTATTGACTATCGGCAATTGAACAAGGTCACCATCAAGAACAGGTATCCTCTACCCAGGATTGATGATTTGTTTGACCAGCTTCAGGGCACCAAGTGTTTTTTGAAGATAGATCTGAGATCCGGGTACCATCAACTCAAAGTTCAGGAGCAATATCCCGAAGACAGCCTTTAGGACGCGTTATGGTCATTATAAGTTTGTAGTTATGTCTTTTGGACTAATGAATGCGACTTTGTAGTTATGTCTTTTGGACTAATGAATGCTCTTGCAGCTTTTATGGACTTGATGATCAAGGTGTTCAATCCATACCTAGATATGTTCATGATTGTTTTTATTGATGACATCCTAATATACTCTCGGAGCGAGGAGGAGCATCCCACTCATTTGAGGGTGGTTCTACAGACTCTCAAGGATCTCCAGCTATATGCTAAATTTAGCAAGTGCAAGTTTTAGTTGAACTTAGTGGTGTTTTTGGGCTATGTGGTATCAAGTGAGGGTATAAAGGTGGACTCTCAAAAAAAATAGAAGCGGTCAAGAAATTGCCTAGACCAATGAATCCATCAGATATCTAGAGCTTCTTGGGATTAGCAGGCTACTATTAGAGATTTGTTGAAGGTTTCTCATCTATTGAAGCACCCTTGACCAAATTGACCCAAAAGAAGGTGAAATTCTAATGGTCGGAGGCTAGTTAGAAGAGCTTCCAATGGTTGAAGACTCGACTCACTTCAACACCGGTGTTAACCCTACCTGAGGGTACCGATGGGTTCATGGTGTATTATGATTCTTCAAGGATTGGACTTGGGTGTGTATTGATGCAACATAGAAGATTCATAGCTTACGCTTCTAGACAGCTGAAAGTTCATGAGAAGAATTACCCGACCCATGATCTAAAATTGGTCGCGGTGGTATTCACCTTAAAGATATGGAGGCATTATTTGTACGGGGTCCACGTGGATGTGTTTACGGACCATAATAGTTTGCAATATGTGTTCACCCAGAAGGATCTCAATCTTCGTCAAAGGAGGTGGTTGGAGCTACTCAAGAACTATGATATGAGTGTGCTTTATCATCCGAGAAAGGCAAATGTAGTAGCAGATGAATTTAGTAGACTCTCCATGGAAAGTGTGTCCCATGTGTATGAGGGAAAGAAGGAGCTAGTGAAAGACGTGCATCGGCTTGCAAGGTTGGGAGTTCAGTTGGTTGATTCGACCGATGGCAGTGTTATTATTCAGAACGTATTAGAATCGTCCTTGGTGATTGATGTAAAAGATAGACAAGACGAGGACCTAATTTTGGTAAAATTAAAGGAAGCCGTTCAGAATTAAAAGGTATAGGTCTTCTCCAAAGGGGGAGATGGTGTGCTTCGATACCAGGGTAGCTTATGTGTTCCGATGTTGATGATTTGAGAAATCGAATGTTGCATGAGGCTCATGGTTCCAAAGATTCGATACATACTGGTACCACCAAGATGTACCGTGACCTTCGGGAAGTCTATTGGTATAATGACATGAAGAAGGACATAGCATAATTTGTGGCTAAGTGTCTAAACTATCAGCAAGTAAAGGTTGAGCATCAGAAATCGGGAGGTGTGCTTTAGGATATCAGTATTCCTACTTGGAAGTGGGAAGAAATCAATATGGACTTCATCACAGAATTTCCTCGCACTCGTCGGCAATATGACTCTATGTGTTGTTGTAGACAGATAAACCAAAGTTGTTCATTTTCTACCAGTCAAAACCATGGATTCGATGGAGGATTATGCTAAACTATATATCTGAGAGCTAGTTCGGTTGCATGGAGTGCCTTTATCCATCATATAAGATAGAGGTACCCAATTTACCTCTCAGTTTTGGAGGTCATTTCAAAAAGGACTTGGTACTCAAGTTAAGCTCGACATAGCATTTCACCCGCAAACGGATGGTCAAGCAGATCGGATAATTTAGACTCTCTAAGACATGTTTAGAGCATGCATGATTGACTTCAAAGGTAGTTGGGATGATCATTTGCCTCTTAGCGAGTTTGCATACAATAACAACTACCATTCTAGTATTCAGCTGGCTCCATTTGAGGCTCTCTATAGGCGGAGATGTAGATCGCCTATTGGTTAGTTTGAAGTTGGTGAAGTTGCAATGATAGGACTAGATTTAGTCCATGAGGATATGGAGAAGGTTCATCTCATATGGGACCAATTGAAAATAGCTCAAAGTCGCCAGAAGTCCTATGTCGATGTGAGAAGGAGAGAACTCGAGTTCGAAGTGGATGATTGGGTGTTTTTGAAGGTTTCTCCCATGAAGGGAGTGATGTGGTTTGGGAAGAAAGGAAAACTCAACCCTTATTATGTTGGCCCCTATCGGATTGTGAAACGGGTTGTCAAGGTGGCATATGAATTGGAGTTTCCTTCAGAATTAGCTTATGTGCATCCTGTTTTCCATGTATCTCTCTTAAAGAAGTGTTTGGGTAATCCAGCTCTAGTTATTCCAGTGAATAGTGTTGGTGTGAAAGACAACCTTAGTTATGAAGAGGTTCAAGTAGAAATACTAGATTGTCAGGTTCAAAGGCTATGGAGATGGAAGTAGTTGCACTCACAGTTTTATGGAGGAATTAGTAGGTTAAGAGAGCTACATGGGAAGCCGAGGCGGATATGATGGCTAGATACCCATACCTATTCCCCTCTAGCTCGGTTTTAGTTTGAGGTACCAGTTTTTTCCCTAGTATTCTAAGTAGTTTTCATGTTCAATTCATGTGCCCAAGTTTCTTTTATGTATATGGATGTATGTATGATTCGTGAATTCAGTTCAACTATGTAGTTTGAATTGGAGTTAGTCATTCCATCAGTTTTAAACTTAAATGACCAGTATGTGAATATGATGATTGTATTTCTCTACTTTTCTATATGATTTTCAACATTTGAGGATGAATGTTCCCAAGGGGAATATATTGTTATACCCAGGAAGCCCAAAGATCAGACCGGGGAGTGAAATAGAAAAAAATTAGAAATCTGGCATCAGGTCACAGAATGAGTCATTCCATGACCCGTGGGGAAGACCACGAGTGTTGAGGTGACTCATGGTGAGGTTTAGGTGTCTGAGTTTGAATTTTTGGATTTAAGGCCCCCACGGACGTGACCACGAGTCGTGGTCAGGCCCTATGACTTGTTGAGTCAGTCGTGGGCAATGATTTTGAGAAGGTAAAGAAAAATGGCAGTGTACCCTACAGAAGGTCCCCGCGATTCGTGGTCAGTCACCACGATTTGTGGATGGGTTATGGTCAACAAATATAAAATGTAATTGAGATTAAGGAAGTGCATGTGACGAGTGGTGACCACGAATCGTGGTCACCTATAACGATTTGTGAGGTCCCTTGTGACGAGCCCCAAATGATCTGTAGGACAGTGTAGTTGACGATTGATGCCACGATTTGTTCCCCTTGGCGACGACTCGTCCAGTCCCTCGTTGGGACTGGCAGTCAGTTATTTTCTATGAAATTAGTAAGGGCTTATCCATAATTCCTATGATACTAAGACCCAAACTACATCATTTTAAGTTATGAATTATGAGTTTTAAGAGGGTTGCGTTCATTTTAGGTCATTCTTACTCATGCATGCAAAGTTAGAGAGTTAGAGAGGTGATCAAGCTTATTCTCCTTTAAGTTCCCTTCAATTCCTCTTGGGCAATTATAGAAGTGTAAGAAACAGCTATAATCAGGTATGTAGGATTATGAATGGGTGAATCTGTTTACACCCATGCCCAATCTCTCTTTAAAATCGTGAAAATTCCTATGTTGATTCTATGAGGTTTTAAGCTAATGCATGAAATTCCTAATGCTCTATATGAGTATTATTAATTATGTTTCTACTATTGAATTGTGAATTATGGGTGAGTTTTATGATGTTTTCAATGAAAAATCATGTTTCAAGCTTTATAAATTAAAATGCCCAATTATGAGAAGTTCATGAAAGTTGAGATTTATGATGAATGTTCTAGTATGATGAGATATTTATGATGAAAAGCATGTTTTCAAGTTACCTATGTTTATGATAATGTTTTCAAGGGAATTATGTATTTCAAGCATGTTAAAATATTGGGCAATGCCCATATGTTCAAGGATAATTATGATTTTACGAATTTAGCTTACCACATGATTTTGGAGCGAAGATTCCCATCTATGTTCAGCTTGTGGTATGGTTTGAGCCAAGGCTCCTCATGTATGATTCAGATTTATGTATTCATAATTGTTCAGCTTCGTCAATAGACTATGATCAACTTCGTTGAAAAATGATGGAGAGCATATACATGTTTTTGGGAGTAGTGTCTAGCACCAAGTAGGCTATGGGTCAGTCAACCCTATGCCTCAGTCTATGCGCCAACGTAGGTATGATCAGATTATATTGAAACCTCCTATGTAAGCTATCCCCTGCCCTGATTGGGCGACCCACTTGATATCGATATCATGGTATCATCCTTAGTTCTAGCAAGGCTTTGTATAGCTCTACCCACTTGAGTGTGATAGTTGGGACCACTAAGCTCTATGGTGGTATGTCGGTTAAAAGACGAGTCTTCCATTGATCCTCATGATTTCAGTTATGCATGTTTCTCATTCATGTTTCATATATATCTACATGTTTCCTAAAGCAGGTTTGACCCAATGTTCATCTCTAATTATGATTAATAGATTTCAGATTTTGGTCAATCGATTCGGTTATTATGTTATGTTACGTTGAGATCATGTTTTCAGAAAGATAGCATGCAATCCCTACTCTCAAATTCTTATTTTGTTTATGTTTTACATTATGCCTGTTTTAAATGATTTTACTTATTTAAGCAGTTTTACTTGTCTTGCATACTCGGTACATTCCACGTACTGACCGCATACTCTATGCTGTATCATTTCATGATACATGCCCCAATACTCAGACTCAACCTCGTCCTTAGCCAGCCTTTCAGAGTTAGCATCCCACAGCTTTTGGTGAGTCCTCATCTCCCAAGGACCAGGCTCTATCAGTTTTCTTTATGTATTTTGTTTCAGACTTAAAGAGTTAGTTGGGATTCTTGCCCCATCAACTCATCAGTATTAGAGGCTTCTCAGACATAAAATGTAATAAGCTTCAGATTCGTGTACTTATGATGTTATGGTTATTTCATACTTCTGCTAAGATCATCATGTTAATTCTTCCATTGTATTGACTGAGTTAGATGAATGTTCATGCTATGGGTCAACTTGGGGTCTCTCGAGGCTCCTTGTCCCATTTTTCGATTCGGGCGCCTACGTCCGGGTCGTGAAAAGGTTTCATCAAGGTACACCACTACAATTCCTCTTATTTCTTCGATGTCTCATAGATATATCTTTTTCCTTTTCCCGTTCACCTTGAACCTTTTTCCATCTTTATTCTCAAACTCGACTACACCATATGGGAACACATTCACCACTCTATATGGTCTTATTCACCTAGATTTCAATTTTTTGAGATACAAATGGAGACTTGAATTGAACAGCAAAACCAGATAAGAAGCATTGAAATCCCTCTTTGCAATATTCTTATCATGATAGATCTTCATTCTTTCTTTATATATGGCCACACTCTCATAAGCTCGAAGTCAGAATTCATCTAACTCATTGAGCTAGTCAAGTCTCAACTTGACTACTTCATTCCAATTTAATTTTAGCTTTTTCAGAGCACAAAATGCCTTATGGGCTAACTCAACCGCCAGAAGACATGACTTTCCATAGATCAGCTGATATGGAGATTAACTAATGGGAGTCTTATAAGTTTTTCGATATGCCCACAACGCATCACCGCACTTCCTAGACCAATCTGTCCGGTTGGTATTCACCGTTATGGCTAGAATGGTCTTTATATCCCTATTTGAAAAATTCACCTACCCCCTTGACTAAGGATGGTAAACTGTTGCCATATTATGCTTGACACCTATTTTTCTAGCAGAGTTCTAAAAAGGTGGTTACAATAGTGTGATCCACCATCACTGATAATTGCTCTTGGAGTACCAAACCTAGCGAATATGTGCTTTCACAGAAATGTTGTGACACTTTTTACTTCATTGTTAGGTAGTACAATAGCCTCTACCCATTTGGAGACATAATCCACCACTAGAAAGATATATTTCATCCCATATGAGATAACAAATGGGCCCATGAAGTCAATACACCATACATCAAATAACTCAACTTCCAGGATAGGGGTTAATGGTAACTCATGCTTGCAAGTAATGCCACCTTGTCTTTGGCACTGATCATATGACTTGGCATAATCATAGGCATCTTGGTGAATAGAGGGCCAGTAATACCCGCACTGCAAGATTATATGTGCAGATTGGATACCACTATGATGACCCCAACTGGGAACGAATGACAAGCCTCCAGAATGCTCAACATTTCTACCTCTGGCACAAACCTCCGAATTATCCCATCTGCATAAATGTGGAATAAGTATGGTTCATCCCAATAGTACCTTCGAGCTTCTAACAAGAACTTCTTCCTTTGCTGGGGTGTCATATCTGCTGGAATCATGTTGCTGACCAAATAATTCGCAAAGTCAGTGAACTAGGAATCAAGTCCTGAGATGCAGCTAATACATGTTCATCTGGGAAGGCATCACCGATATCAATCTCCTCTCCTGCTCTAGCCTAAGATTCCAGTCTAGACAAGTTATCAGCTACCTGATTTTCAGTTCCATTTCGGTCATTCACCTCAAACCTGAATTCTTGGAGAAACAACATTCGTCTGATCAACCTAGGTTTAGCATCCTTTTTAGACATCAGGTATCTCAAAGAAGCATGGTCTGTATGGACTATCACCATAGTTCCAAGAAAGTATGCTCGAAACTTCTCAAATGCAAGGATCATTACTAGCAGCTCCTGTTCAGTGATAGTGTAGTTATTTTGGGCCGTGTTGAGTGTTTTAATAGCATATTATATATGATGAAAAATCTTCCTCTCCATCCAAAACATCACCGAGGGCCACCCCACTAGCATCACATATTACCTCAGATGGAAGAGACCAATATGGAGCTATAATAATAGGAGTAGTGGTGAGTATCTCCTTCAGGCACTCAAACGCCTTTAGATATTCCTTGTCAAATACGAACTTCACCTCCTTCTAAAGAAATTTGCACAACAGTTGTGCAATCTTTAAAAAGTCCTTGATGAACCTCCTATAGAATTTTGCATGCCCTAACAAGCTTTTGACCCCTTTTACAGAAATAGGTGGTGGCAATCCTGCTATTACTTCAATCTTTTCCTTGTCCACCTCTATCCTTTTATCAGAGATTTTGTGACCCAGAACTATTCCTTCTTGACCATGAAATGACATTTTTCCAAATTTAGGACCATATTGGTTTCTTCGTATCTGTTCAACACTATGCCCAAATATTTGAGGCAAGATTCAAATGAGTCACCCACAAATAAGAAGTCATCCATAAATACCTCGATGGTATCCTCCACCATATCCTAGAATATCGACATCATACAGCGCTGAAATGTGGCTGGTACATTACACAACGCAAAAGGCATTATCCTGAAAGCAAATGTTCCATAGGGGCAAGTGAAGGTGGTCTTCTCTTAGTCTTCTTGGGCTATAGTGATCTGATTGTAACCCGACTAACCATCAAGAAAATAGTACCAACCTCTACCTGCCAACCAGTCAAGCATTTGATCCCTAAATGGCACTAGAAAGTGGTCTTTCTGGGTCCAGTAGTTGAGCTTTTTGTAATCCATGCATACACGCCATCATGTGACTGGTCTTGTCGGTATCAGCTCATTCATCTCATTGGGCACCACCGTGATCCCACCTTTCTTTGGCACACACTGTACTAGACTTACCTACTTGCTATCCACAATGAGGTAAACTACACCAGCATCTAGCCACTTGATAATCTCCTTTTTCACTACTTCTTTCATCGGTGGGTTCAGGCATCGCTAATGCTCAATGCCTTGTATGCAATTTGGATAAAGCTGGATTTTGTGAGTGCATATACCTGGAGAGGTTCCAATGATGTCAGCTATGGTCCATCCGATTGCCTTTTTGTGCCATTTCAATACTGTGACTAAAGCTTCTACTTGCCAGTCTGTTAAGTCAGCTGCAATAATTACTGGCAAAGTATTTTCTTCACCCAAGAATGCATACTTGAGGAGAGGAGGTAATGCCTTGAGCTCCAAAACTGGTGGTTCCTCCACCAATGGCTTTCCTGTCGGGGTCACACGATTCCTCAAGTCACAGTCTAACTTCTTTGGCTTGAATTTATATGACCCCATTCCTTCTAAAGCATTTACCAGCTTCGTGTACCCCGATACTCCATCTCCCTCATAATTCATCAAGACGGCTGCTAGTGTATTAATATTAATAATCTCGCCCATGGGTACTAGTAGCCTCTTGTTTTCCACCTGGGTGGTTGCAGAGGTAGCTTCCTTGGTGTATCATGAATGAGCCATTAAAGAAAAATAAAGAAAACGTAAATGGGAAAATAACAACCAAAAGTTAAATACAGGTAATTAATCTAATCTTAGTCGTATTCCCTGGCAATGACACCATTTTTTGATAATGCTCAAATTCACACTTCATTCCAAAGTATGAAGTGGACGTTATTAATAAAGAATTCAACAAAGAGGTTGGGGTCGAATCCATAGGGAATAAGGTAAGAACTAGACTAATGTCGGTACTTGAACTTGTTAGTGAGTTATCTCCAAATTGGGGGATTTAAAGAAAAACATTAGTAAAATAAGATTGCAATTATGGTTGTATCAAGATTTGAAAATAACTAGGGTAAGTTTTTCCCATGGGTTCATAACTACTTCGGATATGCATGTGTGATCAATCCCAATGCTTACTTGTAGAACTGATAACTAGGGTTCATCCAAACGACTGGTTCGTCTCTATTGGATGACTATACTCAATCACCGGGTCAGGTCCCACAAGGGACTTCAACCTAACCGTTATCATATGTTCCAAATTAACTTTCTTGTGACCGCAGCTCAAGTCATACAATGATCATAAAATCAAGTCTTTGTTGTAATTCTCTTTTCTTAATCTCTACTTCTTAAGGTTCAAGCAAGTAAAGAATTCAGGAAATTCCTAACGTTGTGCATCGTTAAGAAACGTTTAAAGATGAAGAGAATACAATACAAGCATTTAGCATTAATTTTGACTCACTTTGTGTAACCCTAGTTCATTAATCCACCATGGTTCCCACAACTGTAGTTGTGGAAGTTTTAGTCTTTCATAATTGTAAGATTGCGACTCGTATTCACAAACAAACACATAATTGAATACTTACAATAATAATTGGAAGAAAACCTGCTTTGAATATTAATGAACAAAATCAAGAACAATTTGAGAAAATCAAGTTTTGATCTCAAGAATTACTCTCCAATATTGTTTACAAACATGATAATAATTTACAAACAATTAACTATGAACCTTCTTTCAATGTATTCTTATGTTATTCTACTAAAAGAAACATAAAAGGTATTTATACAGACAATAAATGCCTTTTCCTAAGCTAACAGGGAAATTTTCATATCTAGCGCCGACTCGTCCTACGACTGGTCATACAAACTATAACAGGATTGTACGGATCGTGCCTTGCTCTCATACATTCCTTGGCTGCTTTTTTAAATTGGCTAAGTGTTGGCAGCTGGTATGACTCGTACCATGATCCTACGAGTTGTGCAATCCCTCTATGGCCTGACTTTGAGAACTCTGACATCTTCTGAAGTTTTCTACGAGTGTTGTGGTATGCCTCGTATCTTGCTCCTATGTCTCGTAACCGCTTGTTGCATCTTGAGTTCTTCCAAGTCTTTAAGAATCACTGAAGCTTCCCATGGCTCCTGGTATGGGTCATATGTAGATGCTACGTCCGTAGGTGCCACCCGAACTAGGAGACTTTTTTTGCAAATTTGATATGAAGTATTCCACGACTCCAATTATGGCTCATACCATCTTGGTACGGCTCGTACTGAGATTCGTATTTTGCCTTTGCATTGTTCCATCCTTCTGAGCTTGTCTGCGAGTCTCAGTACGACTCGTACTTAGATCAGTACTTGGCTGATTTTCTGCACTTTTCTGCATCTTTTGCCCATTTTTTCTCCAACACCTATTTTTCATGAAACCAAAGTAAAAACACCTCATATTCATATAAACATACCTAAGTCCATGCTATTTTCTCAGTTTTAAGCGTCGAAAGGTTTGTAAACTCATAGCACATCAATAGCTGACTAAATATGGCGCCCAGAGTACCCCTGGGGAATCGGAGAAAAAGAACCACTGAAGTTACCCACCGTCTGAGCTTTCTTTTCAACATTCTTTGCATAGCCATCTTACTTAACTCCGTCCACATTCTTCACAAACTCCGCCATTTTCTAGAATGTCTTACCTATTGAAACCATCTGCAAAGCTGACAATTGGAGTCCCATATTCATGCCCTTCACAGACCGCCTGATCATCTTCTTCTTGTGAGTAGTAATGGCAAGGCATACCTGGACAATGAGTGAAACCGATCCTCATAGGGTGCAACTAAGGAGGTTCCCTACTCAATGTTTGTGAACTCATCACACCTCCAGTTTGAAGGGTACAAGCCATATACTTCTATAGAAAAGTATAGTAGAACTGAGTCCATGTCAATGGCAGTG
>JACEIK010006571.1:38754-64918 GCA_018107945.1 Datura stramonium
TGGAAGTAAAATATTTATAGCTTGTTATCCCTATACCCCTTAATTAATTACAGAAAATACCCCATTTCGCAATCATTCATGATACCATCATAGTATATTCATATTTTGTCACTGTATCACTGAGATGAGCAGTCTTTTAGGAATACTCCATATTTGTTCAATTTATCTCTTTCAACTTTCTAATACCCGAAAAGTCCCTAAGATCAGATATGAGACTTTCAGTAGAAACCAGCAGGAAAAATGGCACCAGGCCATTGGACAAACGACAGGATGGGTCTTCATATGTACCAACAACTCGTTGGTTTGCCCATAGTATGATCTTCTGAAAAATGTCAAAATCTACCCAGAACTGACGAGTGGATTGTATGACCTATTGTTTGATTGTACAGGTCATTATTTCTAATTGTTGGACTAGGATTGGAGAGAGTTCACAGGAGAATCAGGAACCAACGTTAGAGCTGGATTGTATATTTGGGATGTTAGAGCTGCAGTTGAATATTGGAGATAGACCTACCATTGACGAGTAGATTTTCAGCACTGCAGAGCGATACCCACTCATTGAGAGTGAGATGTTGATGTGTTTTGAGGAGCTTCTAGATGACGATGAGGCCACAGTGTTGACCGATGGTGTTGATGATATTGACGATGATGAGGAGGATGATGCTACCACAGGAGCCATCCAGGTTGATGGTGAGGATGATGATGATGATCAGGAGTATAATCCTGATGATGATGATTATTCTTAGAGGCACAGAAAGTTCTTTTTCTCTCCCTACTTGATATATCTATGTGTGCACTAGGGATAGTTCACTGTTTGAGTGTGGGGTGGAGGAAATAGATTTCCTGTTTATTCCTTCTTTGCTAAATTTGCAGTGGTTTGTAGCATTAGTTGTCATTCTCTATGTTGGTAGCTAATTTGTGATTGATAAAACAATGGTCTGTAATAGCTAGTAATGGTGATGACTGTGGACATGATGATGCCTTGTTACTTGTTATGTGATCATCTCTACTTAGTTTATTTTTGTACTTGAGAGTCAATTTTTTTATGTCTCCTTAGAGGTAGTGACCCTTCCCGATAATGTATTGATGATGACCGTCTTAAGGAAAAATTAGTCACAATTTTTTTCATTCTTAGGATGGAGTCAAAACTACCACTTGTATGCTCTTTGATATTCCACTTAGAAGCTAAGCTAGAGGCAATGAAGTGATAATCTTAAATGCATAAGAAGTAAAAATCCATGAGACACATAGGTTTTTTAATTTGACTCAAAAAAAAATCTTAGGGCTTAATAATGGTAGTTTCGTTTAGCTTGATTGTATGGATATGTAGCCGTAGAAAACCGAGTCACATCATGATGCCATGAGAGGTGAGCTTGATTTGTTGTGTGTTATACATAATGTAACATCTAAAACTTTCCTATGTGTGTATAAGATAGCTAGTTGCCGATAAAGTAAGATGTGATTAAGGCATTTCTTTGGAAAATCCATTTTTTCCATTAGTGTTGTACCTTCCTTAGCACTATCCTTAGTTAGCCCCTTTGAGCGTCAAGCCTTAATTTTCTTCTTATCCACAAAAGAAGTCTATCCCCTTTGGTTGTGTGACCTTCAGAATGTTTGATCCAAAGATAGTCTAATGCACTTTGAGAATTAAGAATGAGGGTCCACCGAGGTAGAAAAAGTTAAGAGAAAGGAAAAAAAAAGAAAAAATGTGTGGATGATAAGAAGAGAAAATAGAAGAGGGGTGCCTACAAAAAGATGTTTTCTGCTTACTGCTAGAACATAAATTAAAAGATTTTAATGGTTGATTATTCTTTTGAACTTATAAGTAGAAACTAGTAGTCAAATAGTAAAAAGGGGCATGGAAAAAGAGAAGGGAATTAGTGAAAGAAAATGTGAGCAGTGAGACAAAGTGGTGGACAAGAAAGATAAAAAATGTCTTAAAGTGCTTAGGACTGGTATCCACTATTAAAGAAAATCACTCCTACCTATCCCTTAGCTGACATTACAACCAGAAAAGGTCCTTATGATCTTACTATTGTTGAAGCAAATAAGTAGTCAAAATGTACATGAGGGGTAAGCTTATGGTATGTGCATGTGTATGATACATCATTTCTGAAAGTGAGTGTGTCTTTCTTATTATGTTCCAAGTTTTGAATTGATACTACAAGAGAAGGAACATCACCAAATAAGTGAGGACATAAGATGGTCAAAGTCAGTGTACTATGTGTTGCATTTTTCATACTTAATCATGTTGTCTCTATTTTGGAAAGATAGTTAGTTATAGAGGCTATGTAGTCTTGAATGTGAAAACTTATGTGTGTGTGTGTTTGATATGAGTTGTTATGAGTTGATGAACTATTTATGCATGTGCTCTATGCTAGCTACTTGAGTGAGGATTGATTGGGGTAACAAGTGGTGAGAAAAAATATTCATGCACATAAGTAAGGATTGTTCGAGGACGAATAATGGCTTAAGTGTGGGGTGGTGATGTTGGACATATTTTTATGTTTATTTGTCATGTTTTTACCCATATTTTATCTTGTTTTAAGATCATAATGCTTATGAAAAGCATGAATTCATGTTTATGTGTGTCTTGTGAGCTAAAAAGTATTTTTAGATGTTTTGAGCAGGAAACCAAGAAAAAAGTACTAAAAAATGACCCAAGGTGTGAAGGAAGAAGAGTTTGCAAAAATTGGCCTGGTGAGATAGCTGGCGTGGTACGCCAGAACCTTAACATCAGAGAAAATTATGCTCAGTTTGGTGCATTGTGTGGTGTGGCATGCTAGGTCCTCAACTCTTGAAGAAAATTTGATCAACACCTTAGTGAGATGAATGGAGGGGCGCGCCAGAAGCATTTTTGACTTAGAATTTTTTTTAACACTTTGGTGCGTTAAGTGGAACGGTGTGCCAAGTTCAAAACTTTAAAAAATTTGACTAACACCTTGGTGCATTGGCTGCAGTAGCGCGCCTGAGGTCAAACTTCAAATTCAAGCCAAACTCTGGTGAGATGGCAGAGGCAGCGCACTTGAGCCATTTTTAGATGAATTTTCAAGTTTAAAAGTTGTACTTCTCAAGGAAAAAAGATTCATTAGACACCTTGCTTATAAATATAATATCTAGGAAATTATGTTAGGAGTCTTTTGTCGTATTGATCAAGTTTTATGCCGTTCTTGGGGGAAGAGACAAAGTTCATTTTCTAGATTTTCTTTTTTTAACTTTGTTAATTCGAATGATGAATGCTTTAGTTTTCCACTTGAACATGAGTGGCTAAACTCTTGTTCTAGGGTTTTGTCCATAGCTAATGGTTGAAATTAGAATAGGTTTCAATGACTCTTGTCCAATGGGTTCAAGATAGATTTTGTAATCGAGGATAGGAATATACCCTTCAATCCTGTTCAGTTGAATACAAGTAGCCAGAACCGTTTTCTCATATTTCTCCTGCGACTATAGGGATATAGGTGTTAGGGTTCATGAGATAGTTCTTGGATGTTCGGGAGAATGGCAAGAAATGGGATAGTAACTTTCAACTAGCAACCTTAAGAAGAATTAGTCTAGCATATTTAAATGCTAAAACTCATCCTAAACGTGCAAGTACCAAGACCCTAGATTCTCATCATTATTTGAATTAGAACATTTGTGAAAAAGTGTTCAATCCATTAGTTAATTTACTTTTCAAGTTTTAGTAGTATAATCTCCAAACCATTCCCCATTTCATCTGTGTTTATTAGAATAGTGAAATAAAGTGTTAACCTTAAGCAATTAATCTGACAAGTCTTTGAGAGATCGATATCAGGACTTCAATGTCCTATATTACTTGACGACCGCATGCGCTTGGGCAACATAACAAGGCTTAAGATGACTCTAGCCACTTTAGCAAGATAGTTGGGGCATCATGTGCTTATTCATAATGGTGTCAGTTATGATGAAGCCTCCACTGTTCCTCATATTTTAAGTTATTCATGTATAGGATTTATGATATTATGTTTTATAGTATGATTGGCCCATTGATCAGATTATAAGGTTTTACTTATGTTTTTAACCACGTTAAATCATATGATTTTACTTTCAAAACTTTGATTCATTATGTTTCAGCTTATGATGAATAACTCATATTTATTACTATCTCATGATCGTGATTTTAGCATGTTGTCCTTGCTCTCATGTTCTAGCTTGCTCTATACTCATGATTTTAGACTATCGATTTACTATCATGTTTTTACTTAACCTACAAACTCAGTACATTCAAAGTACTGACTGCATACTTTTATATTATATCCTCTCATGATATAGGTTCAGATAATCAGTCTCAGCCCCGACATTAGCTTTTCTCCCGCTTCGGGCCAATCCCGTCCTAGTTTTTGTGAGTCCTCATGATCCAAGAAAGATAGTTTTGATACATGTCTCTTTCTATATGTCTTTCAGTTTCAGACTTAGTGAGCTAGTTAGGAATATTGTCCCATCAACTAATCGTATGATTAAACTCTTTTCAAACAGCTATATATAGATAATTCAGCGTTGTTGACTTGTTGTCTACGTTTATGCTTTATGATGTTTAGACTTCTAGTAATGTTATGTTTATTATTTACTTCCACTTAGCTTATGCTCTTAACCATGCTATAATATGTCATGAGTTAGCTAGAAACAATTCGTGGTTCTAGGTCCCGTGTCCCGATTTGAGGTCCATGCTCGGATCATGACAAACTTGATATTAGAGAAAAGCTTTAGGTGTTTCCTATGGTGTCCGAAAGCCATGTTAAGTAGAGTATTTTTCATGGGTATGAAGCGTGCCACACTTATGAGGAAGAGGCGATTAGAAATTTTAGAAACTTTCCTTCTTTCATGATCTATGTCGTGTGATGAAGTTCAACTCTCTCTATTCCTCTAACTCGTGCTATACACCTTTGTAGAAAAATGCCTCCTTCTGAGTCAATAGTAGAAGAAATGGCAACGACAATGGCCATGTGAATGACAATGGAGATGGGCATCAACTAGCCCCACTAGCTCCAGTGGATCCTTTGCATGAGCAAGTAACTCATGCTGAGTTCAGGGCTGTCTTTCAGATGTTGACACAGACAATGACAGCCCAAGTCAAACAGTAGGTTGTGGCTCATGTACACCTGAATGGGAAGGTTGTGATGGCTAGAGTGTGAGACTTCACCAAGATGAACCCGCTTGATTTTCATGGTTCTAAAGTGGACGAGGATCCACATAAGTTCATAGAGGAGATCTAGAAGATTGCCTAGATTATGGGTGTTTCGGGAGAGTGCAGATTTGGCCTCTTATTAGCTAAAGGGGTTAGCTCATATTTGGTTTTGTCAGTGGAAGAAGAGTCGTGGAGTTGGTGCAACTCCTATTGGTTGGGATGAGTTTGGCACAGCGTTCTTGGACAGGTTCTTTCCCCGACAGTTAAGGGAAGCAAAGGAAACAGAGTTTGTCAATTTGAAGAAGAACGACATGACTGTTCAGGAGTATGCCCTAAAGTTCACCCAGCTATCCAATTATGTTCTAGAGATTGTTGTGGAGCCGAGGGCTCACATGAACAAGTTCGTGAATGAGGTCATAGATTTACTGGTCAAGGAGTGTAGGACTGCAATGCTAATTAGCGACATGGATATCTCTCAATTGATGATTTATGCTAAGCAGATAGATGAGGAGCAGATGGAGAGGGAGAGAGAGAGAGAAAGAGGCCATGAGTTCTAGGGTAGGAAGATTTAGGTATTCTCTACAGAGGCCTGATGGTGAACATCACCCACAGTCCCATCAGAGGTCATCAGTCCAGCTCCATCATTAGCTAGTATCCTATCCAGGCCTAGGGGTGATCAAAGAGGTAGAGCATCAGTCTCTATGGGTCAGATGAGCATGTCAAGGGAGCGCACTTTCCAAACTTATAGGAAGTGTAGTAAGAACCACCTAAGAGAGTGCTTGATTGACTCAGATGCTTGAGATGAGTGTGGGAAGCCCCAACACAGACTTAGGAATTATCCTTCAACTAGACATGGTGACAGTAGCGGCTATGCCCCAGTCACCACTTTAGCAGCTTGCCCACCTCAGCAGGGCGCATCTTCTAGTGTAGGTGGAAGACAGGGCTAGAACAGGTCCTATGCACTATCATCTTGTTAGGAGAAAGAGAGCTCGCCCGATGTGGTCACTGGTATGTTATAAGTTTCCTTATTGATGTTTATGCATTGCTAGATCTAGGAGCCACCTTATCTTTCGTGACTCCCTATGTTGCCATTAGTTTCGGTGTTAGTGCCAAAATTCTCTCAGAATTCTTCTCAGTCTCTACTCCTATCATGATTCAATTATAGGTTGACGGGTATACAGAAATTGCCCTGTCACAGTTTTTCAGAAAGTCACCTCAGTCGACATAGTGGAGCTAAATATGAGAGATTTTTATATTATTTTTGGTATGGATTAGTTGTATTCTTGCTATTCTTCAATTAACTATAGAACCCAATCAGTAGAGTTTTGATCCTAGGTGAGCCAGCCCTAGAGTAGTTCAGTTGTGCTTGTATGATCTCCAAGGGTTGTGCATATCATCTAGTTTGGTGTAAGGATTCTAAGTTTGAAACCCCGACTCTTCAATCAGTTCCCATTGTATGTGAGTATCTAGAGGTGTTTCCAGATGATCTACCAGGAGTCCCTCCAAAGAGGGAGATTAACTTTTGTATTAACCTCCTCCTTGATTCGCAACCCATATCTATTCCTCCCTACATAATGGATCCTTTCGAGCTAAAGGACTATAATGAATAGTTGAAAGATCTCCTAGATAAAGGTTTGATCAGACCTAGTAAATCCCCCTGGGGTCATCCAATTCTCTTTGTGCGAAAGAAGGATGGTTCCCTCAGAATATGCATTGACTATTGTTAGTTGAATAAGGTCACAATCAAGAATAAGTATCCCCTCTCCATGATTGATAACTTGTTCGACCAAATTTAAGATGCTAAGTGTTTTTCGAAGATAGACATTAGATCCGGCTATCACCAGCTTAGGGTGAGGGAGTGTGACATTCTGAAAACAACTTTAGGACTCGGTATGGTCACTATGAGTTTGTGGTAATGTCTTTTGAACTAGCGAATGCTCCTATAGCTTTCATAGATTTGATGAACAAGGTGTTCAAATAGTGTCTAGATATGTTCGTCATTAACTTAATAGATGATATGTTCATATACTCTCAAAGTGAGGAGGAGCATGCTACCCATTTGAGGATTGTGTTGCAGACTCTTAAGGACCGTCAATTGTTTGATAAGTTTAGCAAGTGTGAGTTTTGTCTTAACTCAGTAGCATTTTTGGGTCATGTGGTGTCTAGTAAGGGTGTGCAGGTAGACTCTCAGAAGATTGAGGTGGTGAAGAACTATCCTAAAACTGTCAGCCTTACTGACATTAGGAGCTTTTTGGGCTTAGCTGGCTACTACAGGAGGTTCATAGAGGGATTTTCATCCAATGCAACACCTTTGACTAGGTTTACCCAGAAGAAGGTCAGATTTCAATGGTATGATGCTTGTGAGAACTGACTCACTTCAGCTTCAATTTGGAACAAATGATTATGTGTGTTCCAAATATGGATGACTTAAGAGAGCAGATGTTGGAGATGATCATAGCTCTCAGTATTCTATCCATCTAAGTGCCACAAAGATGTACCGTGATCTACAGAAGGTCTACTAGTGAAATGGCATGAAGAAGGATATAACAGCATTTGTGGCTAAGCGTCCAAATTGTCAACAGGTGAAGGTTGAGCATCAGAGACCTGGAGGTATGCTATAGGATATCAGTATTCCTACTTGGAAGAGGGAAGAGATCAATATGGACCTCATTATAGGGTTTCCTCATACACATCGACATCATGATTATATATGGGTGATTATGGATCGGATGACCAAGTTAGCACATTTCTTATCAGTTAAGACTATAGATTCAACTAAGGACTATGATACACTTTACAATCGAGAGTTAGTTTATTTTCATGGAGTTCTATTGTCTATCATCTCAGATAGGTGTACTCAGTTCACCTCTCAGTTTTGGAGATCATTTCAGAAGGGTCTTGGTACTCAGGTGAAGCTTAGCACAACTTTTCACCTACAGACAGATGGTCAGACCGAACGGACCATTTAGACTCTTGAATACATGTTGAGAGCGTGTGTGATTGATTTCAAAGGCAGTTGGGATGACCACTTACCTCTCATTGAGCTTTCCTACAATAACAATTACCACTCCAACATTCAGATGGAATCATTTAAGGCTCTTTATGGGTGGAGATATAGATCATCTATTGGATGGTTCAAGGTAGGTAAGGCTACGCTGATAGGGCCAGATTCAATTCATGAGGCCATGGAGAAAGTTCAGCTTATTAAGGAAGGGCTGAAAACAGATCAAAGTCGATAGAAATCATATGCTAATGTTTGAAGGAGAGAGCTTGAGTTTGAGGTCGATGATTGGGTGTTTCTGAAGGTGTCTTCTATGAAGGAAGTTATGAGGTTCGGTAACAAAGGGAAGCTTGGTCCCCAGTATGTTGGTCCTCATTGGATTCTGAGATGTGTTGGCAAAGAGGCTCATAAGTTGCAGCTACCAGCGGAGTTAGCTCCAGTGCATCTAGTTTTTCATGTGTCTTTACTGAGGAAGTGCATCAATGACCCAACTCTGGTGGTTCCAATAGAGAGGAACCACCAGAGAGCGTTGGTGTGAAGGATTATCTTACCTATGAGAAAGTTCCAGTTGAGATCCTTGATCATCAAGTTCATAAGTTGAGGAACAAGGAGGTAGCTTCAGTGAAGGTATTGTGGAAAATTAGCTAGTTGAAGGAGCTATGTGGGAAGCCGAAGCTGAGATGATGGCTAAATAACAACATCTTTCCTCTTCCTGCTCAATTCCAGCATGAGGTACCAATTTTCTCCTTAGTAATCTATTAAATTCTATGCCAAGTTCATGTCCCTTGGTTCCTTTCATGCCATGGTATACATATGTGTTTCACAAATTCATCTTAGTCATGTATCTCAGTCAGCAGTCAATCGCTCCGTTAGTTTTCAGTCTATAGCTTTCAGTTTGAGATTGGAGTTCCTTCCCTATCCTTTTAGCTTAGTTAGCCTTCATTTGAGGATGAATATTCACAAAGGGAGATAATGTAATACCTAAAAAAGTCCCTAAGATTAGATCCGAGACTTTAAATAGAAACCAGCAGGAAAAATGGAATTAGGCCATTGGATGAACCGCAGGACGGGTCATCCTATATTATACCCCGAAATCGCTAAGATCAGACCGGGGAGTTGAAATATAGAAAACAAGATTTTCTATACCATGTCACAGGAAGAGTTGTCCAGTGACCCGTCAGGATGACTATGAGTCGTTAAGTGACTCGTGGTGAGGTGGTTGACTTAAATTGGAATTTCAAGTTTTTGGGTAACCATGGGCATGACCATGAGTAGTGGTCAGCACCACGACTCGTTTAAGTCAGTCATGGCTAGAGGCAGTGAAGGATGAAGGAAGGACAGGTAGTGTACCTAATGACTAGACACCACGACTCGTGGCCAATGCCAAGATTCGTTAGGTGGGTTGTGGTCAACAGTTGGTTTAAGATTTTATGTTTTGGGAAGTGAAGGTGAAGGATTGTGACCACGGGTCATGGTCACTGACAATGACTCGTCCAGTCCCTCATCGGGATTGGCAGTCTGTTTTTCCCTGCGAGTTTAGTAAGGGATTTTCCATAATTCCTATGATCCTAAAACCTAAACCACGTCGTTTTAAGCTCTAAATAGTGAGTTTTAAGAAGGGTAAGTTCATTCTAAGCTACTCCTAATTCATGCAAGCATGTTTAGAAGTTTGGAGGGATGATCAAGCTAAATCTCTCAAGGTTCTTCCTCAATTATTCATTGGGCAATCAGAGAAGTTGTAGGATCAGATTCTCTCAGGTATGTAAGGTTATGAATGGGTGAAATTGTTCACACCCATTCTCAATCGCTCTCTAATTCATAAAAATCTACATGTTGATTCTATGGGGTTTTAACACAATGTATCAATTCCCTAAGTTTCCACCATGGGTATGATCTAAGAATGTTTCTATCATTAAATTATGATTTATGAAAAAGTTTTACAATGTTTTCAATTATAAATCATGTTTCCAATTTTTATAAATTATGATGCGCATCCATGAAAGTTCATGAAAGTTGAGATCTATGATATATGTTTAAGTATGTTGACATATTTATGACAAAAGCATGTTTTCAAGTTACTCATGTATATGATCATGTTTTCAAGTGAAATCAAGTATTTTCAAGCATGTTTAAGTATTGGGCAAGCCCATATGTTCAAGTATAATTTATGATTTCATGTCAATTAGCTTACCACATGCTTTTTGAGTCTAGACTCCCAATTATGTTCAGCTTGTGGTATGGTTTAAGCCAAGGTTCCTCATGTATGATTTCAGATCTTATGTGTATATGATTATTCAGCTTCATCACAAGATGATGGTCAGCTTCGCTAAATAAGGATGGAGAGCATATGCATGTTTTTGGGAGTAGTGTCCAGCACGGAGTAGGCTAAGGGTCAGTCAACCCTATGCCTCAGAACTACGAGCCAACGTAGGTATGATCAAATTATTTGGGACCACCTTTGGAGCTTTCCCTTGCCCTAAGGGCCCTTTAGCTTGATATCGATATCATGGTGGCGTCTTTATCCCTAGAAAGGCTTTAGACAGCTTTGTCCACTTGAGTGTAATAGTCGGGACCACGTAAGCTTTATCGTGGTAATGTCAGTTATATGACGAGTCTCCTATTGTTCCTCATGATTTTAGTTATGCATGTACATTTGTCATTATATTATGTTTTCAGCAGGTTTGACCAAATGTTCAGTTTTACTCATGATTATCATATTTCAGCTTTGGGTCGTTCAATTCAGTTATAATGTTCAGTTATGTTCAGCTCATGATTTCATAAAATAGTATACAAGCCCTACTCTCAGATTCTTATCTTGATTATGTTTTATATTAATGCATGTTCAATTATTTTACTTACTTAAGCGGTTTTACTTATCTTGCATACTCGGTACATTTCATGTACTGATCGCATACTCTATGTTGTATTATTTTATGATACTGGCTCCAATATTCAGACTCAGCCCCATTGCTAGCCAGCATTCAGAGTAACATATCCAGTCTTAGTTGGTGAGTCCTCACCTCCCGAGGACCATTCCTTATCAGTTATCTTTATATTTTTTTCAGTTTCATACATAGAGAGTTAATTGGGGTCTTGTCCCTTCTATTCATAAAAAATAGAGGCTTTTCAAACATAGATTGTATTCAGCTTCAGACTCGTGTTGTATTATAATTTTATGTTGTGTCCAGACTTCTGCTATGTTTATTATGATTGACCTTCCGCTTTTATTGATTGAATTAGATGTATGTTTATGCCATGGGTCGACTTGGGGCCTCTCGGGGTTCCTTGTCCCGTCTCTCAATCCGGGCCTATGTTTTGGTCGTGAAAAACTTGGTATCAAAGCCTTAGGTTTTGAAGTGTCCTAGGGTGTCTGAAAACCGCATTAAAATAGAGTCCTTTTCATGGGTGTGAAGTGCGCCACACTTATGATGAAGAGGCTACAAAACATTTAGGAAATGTTCCCTTTTTTCATGATCTAAGTTGTGTGATGATATGTCTCCCTATCCTTATAACTCGTGCTATACGCGTTTGTAGAATGATGCCTTCCCTCAGAGTTAACGATGGAATGAATGGAAACAAAAATGGCCACAAGGATGGCAATAGGGACGAGCACCAACAGGCCCTTCCAGCCTATGAGGACCATGCATTGGAGCCAGTTGGCCACACTAAATTCAAGGAAACCATTCAGATGCTAGCACAACCCTTGACCGCCAAGGTCAATCAGCAAGCGGTTGTGCATGTCCCTCAGAACGGGAATAATGTGGAAGCACGAGTCAGAGATTTTCTAAGGATGAACCTACCAGAGTTTCTTAAGTCAAATGTGGACGAGGATCCACATGAGTTTATCGACGAGATTCTATAGATCACCTAGGTCATGGGGGTGACTGGAGAGGATTGCGTCAATTTAGCCTCATATCAGTTGAAGGGGGTTGCACCCATTTGGTTTAAATAATAGAAGGATAGTAGGGAAGTCAGAGCAGGCCCTATCAGTTGGGATGAGTTTTATGTCGCTTTTCTAGATCGATTCTTCCCTCATGAGATGAGAGAGCTGAAAGTGGTCGAATTTTTGAATCTGAGACAAGGGAAGATGAAGTGCAGGAGTATTCCTTAGAGTTCACTCGTCTGTCCAAGTACGCACTAGAGCTAATGGTTGATCAGAGAGCTCGAGCGAGTAGGTTTGTTCATGCTGTGGTGGACTACCTAGACAAAGCTTTTCGGACTGTGATGCTTCATCAGGATATGGATTTTCCTCAGATAGTCTTGTATGCCCAGCAGATGGAGGCGGTGCATATGAGAGAGAGAGGCCAAGAGGGTCAGGATAGAAAGTTATGGGTTCTCTTAGCAGAGACCAGGTGGTGGACATAGTCAGCAGTCCCACCAGAGATCGTTAGCCCCGGCTTCATCGGCTNACAACAGTCCGATAAAGACTCGGATCTGTTAACAAAACACCATGTTAGCCCCGGCTTCATCGGCTATGAGTATTCCATCCATATCTAGGAACGACCAGAGAGGACAAGCATTAGGCTCTAGAGGTCATAGCAATAGGCCCACAGATTCTAGTATCCCAATTTGCGATAGGTGTGGCCAGAGACACACGGGTCGGTGTTTGGAGGGTACAGATGCTTGTTTCAGGTGTGAGAAACCTAGACATATTCTTGGAGATTGCCCAGTAGCTAGATAGGGCCATGATAGGGGCCGAGGCCCAGCTTCTAGTTCAGTAGCCCCACCAGCATGCCCAGATCAATAGGGGGTATCTACTAGCACAGGTGGCGGTCAGCGCCAACAAATTCTATGCCCTAGCATCCCGCCAGGCGCAGGAGGTTTCCCCGGATATAATCACTGGTATGTTACAAGTTTTCCACCTTAATGTATATGCTTTGTTAGATCCAGGGGCTACTTTATCTTTTGTGACCCCTTGTGTTGCTAGTAGCTTTAGAGTCAGTCCCAAAATCCTATCAGAACCTTTCTCAATCTCTACTCTGGTCGGTTATTTAGTTATAGCTCGACAGGCGTATAGAAATTGCCCTGTCACAGTTCTTCAAAAAGTTACCTCAGCAAATTTAGTAGAGTTAGACATGCCTAACTTTTATGTTAACCTCGGCATGGATTATCTATTTGCATGTTATGCCTCAGTTAATTGTAGAACCCGTGCGGTAGAGTTTTGATTTTCGGGTGATCCAGTCTTAGAGTGGAATGGTAGTTCAACTGTGCTTGTAGGTCATTTCATTTCCTAACTTAAGTCCAGAGTACCATCTACTTAGGGTTAAGGATGCTAAGTCTGAGACCCTGACTATTATGTTGGTTCCGGTAGTATGTAAGTATCCAGAAGTCTTCCTAGATGATTTATCGGGAATCCCTGCCGAGCGGGAATTGATTTTGGTATTGACCTTCTTCCCGGTACGCAGACTATATCTATTCCTCCTTGAAGAATGGCTCTGGTCGAGCTAAATAAGTTGAAGGAGAAATTGTAGGACCTTTTAGACAAGGGTTTTATCACACTTAGGAAATCCCCATGGAGTGCACCAGTTCTATTTGTCCGAAAGAAAGATGGTTCTCTTCGTATGTGTATTGATTATTGTCAATTGAGCAAGGTGACCATCAAGAACAGGTATCCTCTCCCAAAAATTGATGATTTGTTGACCAACTTCATGGTGCCAAGTGTTTCTCAAAAATAAACCTTAGATTCATATACTATCAGCTCAGGGTTTGGGAGATTGACATCCCGAAGATAGCCTTCAAGACTCGATATGGTCTTTATGAGTTTGAGGTTACATCTTTTAGAAGAATGAATGCTCCTGTAGCATTTATGGATTTGATGAAAAAGGTGTTAAAGCCATACTTAGATATGTTCGTGATTGTGTTCATAGATGATGTCCTGATATACTCTCGGAGCGAGGAGGAGCATGCCACTCATTTAAGGGTGGTGCTGTAGACCCTCAAGGATTGCCAGTTATATGCTAAATTCAATAAATGCAAGTTTTGGTTGAACTCAGTGGCATTTTTGGATCATGTGGTATCAAGTAAAGGTGTACATGTTGACTCACAAAAGATAAAAGCAGTGAAAAATTGGCCTAGACCAGTGAATCCTTCGGATATCAGGAGTTTCTTGGGTTTAGATGGGTATTATCAGAGGTTTGTTGAGGAGTTTTTATCAATTGCAGCCCCGTTGAATAAATTGACCCAGAGAAAGTGATGTTCCAATGGTCGGAGGCTTGCGAGAAGAGCTCCAAAGAATTGAAGGCTCGACTCACCTCAACACTTGTGTTGACCCTACCCGAGGGTACCGATGTGTTTGTAGTATATTGTGACGCCTCAAGGATTGTCCTTGGTTTCATCTTGATGCAGCATGGTAAAGTTATAGCCTATGCTTCCAGGTAGCTGAAGGTTCATGAAAAGAAATACCCGACCCATGATCTCAAATTGGTGGCGGTAGTATTTGCCTTGAAGATTTGGAGACACTATTTGTATGGGGTCCACGTGGATGTGTTTACGGACCACAAGAGCTTACAATAGGTGTTTACCCAAAAGGATTTGAATCTCCGCCAAAGAAAGTGGTTGGAGCTACTCAAGGATTATAATATGTCATTTACCATCCGGGCAAGGCTATAATGTGGTAGTGGACACTCTTAGTAGGCTTTCTATGGAGAGTGTGTCTAATGTGGATGAGGGGAGAAAGGAGCTGGTGAAGGATGTGCATCGACTTGCACGGTTGGGAGTTTGTTTGGTTGACTCGACCAATGGCGGTGTTATTATTCAGAACGGATTAGAATCGTCCTTGGTGACTGATGTAAAAGCTAGACAAGATGAGCACCTTATTTCGGTAAAGTTAAAGGAAGCCGCTCATAATCAGAAGGTAGAGGACTTCTCCAAAGGGAGAGATGGCGTGCTTTGATAATAGGGTCATTTTTGTGTTCTGGATGTTGATGATTTAAGGGAGCGTATGTTGCACGAGGTCCATGGTTCGAAATATTCTATACATCCAAATGCCACCAAGATGTACCATGACCTACGGGAAGTCCATTGGTGGAATGGCATGAAGAAGGACATAGCAAAATTTGTGGCTAAGTGTCCAAACTGCCAATAGGTGAAGGTTGAGCTTCAAAGACCCGGAGGTGTGCTCCACGATATTAGCATTCCTACTTGAAAGTGGGAAGAGATCAACATGGATTTCATTACAAGGTTACCTTGCACTCACCGAAAATAAGACTCCATTTGTGTTGTTGTGGACAGGTTGACTAAAGTAGCTTATTTCCTACTGGTCAAAACTATTGATTCAGTTGAGAATAATGCTAAGTTGTACATTCGGGAGTTAGTTCAGTTGCATGGAGTGCCATTATCCATCATATCGGATAGAGTTACTCAGTTAACCTCCCAGTTTTGGAGATCATTTCAAAAGGGACTTGGTACTCAGGTCAAGCTTAGCACAATGTTTCATCCGCAAATCGATGGTCAGGTGGAGCAGACTATTCAGACTCTTGAGTATATGTTTAGAGCCTGTGTTATTGACTTCAAGGGTACTTGGGATGATTATTTTCCCCTCATCGAGTTTGTATATAACAACAACTACTATTCAAGCATTCAGATGGCTCCATTTGAGGTTCTCTATGGGCGAAGATGTAGATCACTTATTGGTTGGTTTGAAGTTGGTGAAGCTATGATGATAGGACCGGATTCAGTCCATGAGGCCATGGAGAAAGTTCAACTTATAAGGGACAGGTTGAAAACATCTCAGAGTCGCCAAAATTCCTATGCGGATGTGAGAAGGAGGGAACTTGAGTATGAAGTCGACAATTGGGTGTTTCTAAAGGTGTCTCCCATGAAGGGAGTGATGAGGTTCGGAAAGAAAGGAAAACTCAGTCCCCGTTATGTTGGCTCATACTGGATTGTGAGATGTGTTCTCAAGGTGGCAAATGATTTGGAGTTACCCTTAGAATTAGCTTTCGTTCATCCCATTTTCCATGTATCGCTCTTAAAGAAGTGTTTGGGTGATCCAGCTCTAGTTGTTTCGGTAGACAATGTCGATGTGAAAGACAGCCTTAGTTATGAAGAGGTTTCGGTGAAAATATTGGATCTTCAGGTTCGAAGGCTAAGAAGTAGATTCTGTTAAAGTTTTATGGAGGAATCAACATATTGAGGGAGCTATATGGAAAGCCGAAGCAGATATGATGGCTAAATACCCACATCTATTCCCTTCCAGATCAGTTCTATCTTGTGGTATCTATTTTTGCCCTAAAAATCTATTTAGTTTCATGTTCCGTTCATGTGTCCCAGTTCCTTTCATGACAAAGTATGTATGTATGATTCATGAATTCAGTTCAAACATATAGTTTAGTTCGGAGGCAGTCGTTCCATCAGTTTTCAGCTTATATGATCAGTATTTCAGTATGATAATTTCTTTTCTCTGCTTTTCTGTATGATTTTCAAAATTTGAGGATGAATGTTCCCAAGGAGGAGATATTGTTATACTCCAAAATCCCTTTGATCAGACCTGGAAGTTGAGACGGAGAAAACAGGATTTTTTACACTAGGTCACAGGATGAGTCATCCAGTGACTAGTCAGAATGACCACGAGACGTTAAGTGATTTGTGGTGAGGTGGTTTACTTAAGTTGGAATTTCATGTTTTTGTGTTACAACGGGCATGACCATGAGTTGTGGTCAGCACCATGACTCGTTGAGTCAGCCATGATCGGAGGCAGGGAAGGATGAAGGAAGGACAGGCAGTGTACCTAACGACTAGACACCATGAGTCGTGGTCAATGCCACGATTCATTAGGTTGGTCATGGTCAGTAGTTAGTTTAAGGTTTTATGTTTTGGGCAGTGAAGGTGACGGGTTGTTACCATGAGTCGTGGTCACTGCCAATGACTCGTCAAGTCTCTCATTGGGACTGGCAGTCTGTTTTTCCCTGCGAATTTAGTTAGGGCTTTTCTGTAATTTTGATGATCCTAAGGCCTAAACTACATCGTTTTAAGCTCTGAATAGTGAGTTTTAAGAAGGGTAAGTTCATTCTAAGCTATTCCTAATTCATGCATGCAAGTTTAAAAGTCTAGAGGGATTATCAAGCTCAATCTCACAAGGCTCTTCCTCAATTATTTCTTGGGCAATCAAAGAAGTTGTAGGATCAGATCCTCTCAGGTAAATAAGGTTATGAATGGGCAAAATTGTTCACACCCATGCCCAATCCCTCTCTAATTTATGAAAATCTATATGTTGATTTTATGGGATTTTAACTCAATGCATGAATTCCCTAAGTTTTCACCATGGGTATGATATAAGCATGTTTCTATCGTTAAATTAGGATTTATGGGCAAGTTTTACAATGTTTTCCATTTTAAATCACGTTTCCAAATTTTATAACTTATGATGCCCATCCATAAAAGTTCATGAAAGTTGATATCTATGATATATGTTAAAGTATGTTGAAATATTTATGACAAAAGTATGTTTTCAAGTTACCCATGTCTATGATAATGTTTTCAAGTGAAATCAAGTATTTTCAAGCATGTTTAAGTATTAGGCAAGCCCATATGTTCAAGTATGATTTATGGTTTCATGTTAATTAGCTTACCACATGGTTTTGGAGTCTAGACTCCCAATTATATTCAGCTTATGGTATGGTTTGAGCCAAGGATCCTCATGTATGATTTTAGATCTTATATGTGTATGATTATTCCGCTTCATCACAAGATGATGGTCAGCTTCGCTAAAAACCGACGGAGAGCATATGCATGTTTTTGGGAGTAGTGTCTAGCACCGAGTAGGCTAAGGGTCAGTCAACCCTATGCCTCAGAACTATGAGTCAACATAGTTATGATCAAATTATTTGGGACCTCCTTTAGAGCTTTCCCCTGCCCCAAGGGCCCTTTAGCTTGATATCAATATCATGGTAGCGTCTTTAGCCCTGGAAAGGCTTTAGACAGCTTTGTCCACTTGAGTGTAATAGTCGGGACCATGTAAGCTTTATCGTGGTAATGTCGGTTATATGAAGAATCTCCCATTGTTCCTCATGATTTCAGTTATGCATGTACATTGGTCTTGATATTATGTTTTCAGTAGGTTTGACCCAATGTTGAGTTTTACTCATGATTATCATATTTCAGCTTTGGGTCATTCAATTCAGTTATGATGTTCAGTTATATTCAGATCATGATTTCAGAAAATAGCATGCAAGCCCTACTCTCAGATTCTTATCTTGATTATGTTTTATATTAATGCATGTTCAATGATTTTACTTACTTAAGCGGTTTTACTTACCTTGCATGTTCGGTACATTCCACGTACTGACCGCATACTCTATGTTGTATCGTTTTATGATACAAGCTCCGATATTCAGACTCAGCCTCATTGCTAGCCAGCCTCTAGAGTAGCATATCCAGTCTCAGTTGCTGAGTCCTCATCTCCCGAGGACCATTCCTTATCAGTTATCTTTATGTTTTTTTCAGTTCAGACAGAGAGAGTTAGTTGGGGTCTTGTCCCATCAACTCATCAGAAATAGAGGCTTTTCAGACATAGATTGTATTCAACTTTAGACTCGTGTTGTATTCTTATGTTATGTTATGTCTAGACTTCCGCTATGTTTATTATGATTGATCTTCTACTTTTATTGGTTGAGTTAGATGTTATGTTTATGCCATGGGTCGACTTGAGGCCTCTTGGGTTCCTTGTCCCGTGTCTCGATCCGGGCCTATGTTCGGGTCGTGACATCCTATGTACCAATGACTCATTGGTTTTTCCCACAGTATGATCTTCTGAAAAATGTCAAATCTATCATAACCCGAATGTAGACTTGGATCTAGACACGGGACAAGAAACCCCGAGAGGCTCCAAGTCGACCCATGGAATGAACATAACATCTAAACTCAACATGATAAAGTGAAAGTTTAACACACATAGTAGAAGAAGTCTGCATACATATATATATATATATCAAGCTAGAACTGAATGAACAACGACAAGCTGATCTCTACATAATGTCTAAAAAGCCTATAACATAACTGATGAGATGATGGGACAACACCCCCAACTAGCTTGACAAAGTTTGAAACTAAAAGAAACATAACAAACTATAGATGTTTGAACGTCCTCGAAAGATGAGGACTCACCAATACCGGCTGGACAGGTCTGCGAGGGAAGCAGGGGCTAATGATACGGCTGAGACTGATCCCTCGGACCTGTATCATGAAATAATACAATATAGAGTATATGGTTAGTACTTGAAATGTACTGAATATGCAAGGTAAGTAAAATGGGCGGTTAAAATACATAAGAGTTCATATGAGTAGGACGAAATGATCATAACATAAATATCATAATATAAACATATGGGCTGAAGGTTTTCAAAACATCAATAAATAAGTCATAATCATATCATAGGAGAAAAGCTTCATTAAATATGACTTGAGCCAAAGTATCGTAAATATAATCATGCACAAATCATGAGGAACAATGGGAGGACTCATCATAACCAACATCATCATGATAGAGCCTTACATTATGCCCCAACTATCTCACTCAAGGAGGCAGAGCCGTCCCAGGCTTGCCAGGAAAGACACATGCAGTATGTGATATCACGAAAAGGGGATCCATTAATATTTGTATATATATAAACCTACAGTGGCACGTAGTTCTGAGACACCGACATAATCCTTTAAATGTCGGGCTACTCGGTGCTAGACGATGCTCCCAAAAACACGCATATTAGGGCTCGTATAGTAACCATAAAATCATTCATGAAGTTCATGGCCAAATAAATAATAACATGATGGATCCCACTTGAAATACATGTTTAGCCATGAATAAGGGCCCGTGAATCGGCCAAGAGTCATAAATACATAAATCATGAAACCTATGCATACTTTTAAAATATGTATATACTTGATATTCATAAATCATGCTGAGTACTTGAGAGAAATCATATCACAAATTATAAATCATAATTTAGGGATTAAGAAGATCAAGATCATAATGGAATCATACATATACTTTTCATGAACATACATAATTGGGCATTGTTTAAATTTAAAATTTGAAACTGTAAATTAATTATCAAAATAGTTATAAAATCTGCTCATAGATCATAAAACATGATTTGATACATGAAAGGATTGACCAATAGATAGATCATAGAGAATTTCACAAGAATAGGAATAAACCCCATAAGATCATGAAATTTGAATCTAGAATTGAAATCCACAGAATTTGAGAAGAAACTAGGGCATGGGAATGAAAAGAACTCCCATTTATAGCCTCACATAGCTAGGTAAATTGAATTCACACTCCCACTTGAAAGCCCAAAGGAAATTGGAGAGAATTTGATGAAATCCCTCAAACTTAATCTTCAAGGAAGGTTCGAGGTTGCATGCATGGAATGGGGATTCTTACAATGAAATTACCCCCCCTTAAAACACAATATTCAGAGCTTAAAATGATGTAGTTTAGGACCTTCGGGCTTATGAATAATGAAAATACCCTCAATGAAAAACCTAGAAAATCTGCACTGCCAATGACCACGACTGATCAAACGGATCGTACCTCGATCCACCGGATCGTGGTTTACTCTCGTCGGAACCACTGCTCACCTCTGAGTTCTGAAGTTCCCACGTACCACACCACGAATTGTACCATCTACCTACGGATCATTGTATCCTTCCGTTACCACGACTAGGAGAAAATCCCTGCTCCTTCCTATGGGTGCAAGTAACGACCCGTCGTCACCCACCACGGGTCATACCTTGACCCATACCATCCAGCTCTGCCAACCTAGCCCCAAACCAATGGGTCCTTACCAAGATTCGTGGTTCCTCACCACCGGTGGTACCACGAGTCGTACCTTCCCTCCTGACAATCCAGAACCAAACAACGACTCTAACCCATAATTCATTACTTCAACCAATGAGTCGTCTTGAGTCCCATTACTTCCCAGCCTACTCTACAGATTCTCACCATGAGCACCTCCAATGGGTCGTTAGTCCCCCAACGACCCATACAATGACTCGTTCTGAGAAGAAATCTCAGATTTTTGCTACTTTTCATTTCAAATCTCGAGTCTAATCTTAGGCGCTTCCTGGGTGTTACAATATCTCCCCCTTGGGAACATTCGTCCTCAAATGTGGGACAACATACTGAAAAGATAGTAATATGAAAATACCATGCCAAATACTGAACATTTAAGCTAAAAACTGATGGAGTAACTAACTCTGGGCTAGAATACATGACTGAACTGAATTCATGAATCATGCATAAATGCATCAATATGAAAGAAACTGGGACACATGAACTGAACATGAAACTGAATAGGATACTAAGGTGGAAACTGATACCTCAAGTTGTAACTGAGCCGGAAGGGAATAGATGCGGATATTTAGCCATTATATCTGCTTCAGCTTCCCACGTAGACCCCTCAACATGCTGATTCCTCCATAAAACCTTGACTAAGGCTACTTCCTTGTTTCTTATCTTCCGAATCTGACGATCAAGTATTTCTACCAGAATATCCTTATAGATAAGGCTATCTTTCACATCGACACTGTCCACTGGAACAACCAAAACTGGATCACCCAAACACTTCTTCAAGAGCAATACATGGAAACTGGATGAACTGAAGCTAATTCTGAGGACAACTCTAACTCATATGCTACCTTGCTAACCTATTTTACAATCTAGTATGGACCAACATAACGAGGACTGAGCTTCCCTTTCTTTCCGAACCTCATCACCCCCTTCATGGGAGACACCTTTAGAAACACCCAATCATCGACTTCCAACTCAAGCTCCCTCCTCCTCACATCCGCATAGGACTTTTGGCGACTCTGAGCTATTTTCAACTTATCCCTTATAAGCAGAACTTTCTCCATGGCCTCATGGACTAAATCTGGTCCTATCATCGCAGCTTCACTGACTTCGAACCTAACAATAGGTGATTTATACACAGAGAGCCTCAAACAGAGCCATCTGAATACTAGAATGATAGCTGTTGTTATATGCGAACTCAATGAGAGGCATATGATCATCCCAACTACCCTTGAAATCAATCACACGTGCTCTCAACATATCCTCCAGAGTCTGAATGGTCCGCTCTGCCTAACCATCTGTTTACGCGTGAGATGTTGTGCTAAGCTTAACATGGGTACCAAGGCCCTTCTGAAATGATCTCCAAAACTAGGAGGTAAATTGAGTACCTCTATCTAATATGATGGAAAAAGGCACTCCATGCAACCGAACTGTACACCCCATAAGATGTTTGTGGCTAGTGTGCGTGCGCGTGGGCTTATAATGAGTAATGAGAGTTTGACGCGTATGGGAAGAGCCCTGAAAGTAGGGTAGGGCCAGGCCAGGCCGCAAGGGGTCAGTACGACGTGCCAGCCTGCCTGTGTGTTGGGCAGCGTGGTGCGCCAGGCACACTAGTGCCCTTGGAGGCGCGGCACGACATGACTTTGGTGTGTTGGCCAGTGCGAGGCGCCCCCAGGCCACCTCCTTATGCCTATATATATGTTTCCTTTATTGAATTTAAATCACTTTCCAAGTATATTTCGGCCAAGAACAGAGAGAATACATAAACTTCATCCCATTTTCATCAAATTACACCGCAAACTCGGTCCAAATGCAAATTAACTTTGGGTAACAAGTTCTAGGACTACCAGAAGCATCTCTGCGGAGTTATAACTTGAAAATTAGCCCAGTACATCGGAACCCCGCCGCGAAAAGGTTGTCAGAATTGCTTAAAATTGGATTCTAAATGGCCACAGGAAACAGCTAAGCATTTCTCCCTTCTAAACTCTCGAGAAATTGTGAGTTTTTCGACTGAATGAAATGAAGTTGAAGTTATAGTTAAACCCGTTGAAGGATATTGTTATTCACTGACCCCTACTATTGAAATAGCCTTGTTTCCTCAGTGTAGAGACTGCAATCAAATGGAATTATTGGCTTTAGGTTGGAAATAGTTAAAGTGAATAAAACTCGACATCCGAGATATGTTAAGGCTTATTCCTTCGACAAGTTACTCTCGTCATACACTGATATGAACTATGTTTTTTAACATAGATAACGATCCCATGTGTTGTATTAGCTTCTCCTTGTAGATAACGCTTATAGATGTTGTGGTTAGTTGTTAGGAAACGCATTGAGAATAGATTACAGTATCCCTCATCGAGAAAGATTATGTTAGGTGTGACCCACACTAGAAGAGTCATAGTATGTCCTTTATTCTTTTGTTTACTATGTTAGTAGGATTCTGATGTTTTGCTTTCACGCTAAGGCCTTAGAAGCTTAGAGTAAGCTGTTGGGCCTGATTTGATAGGTTGGACAGCATAGGCGTAGATGGGTGATATAACTTTTAGTCTGACACCCGTATAGACAGGAAAGCTCGCCCAAAGGCCATTGGCGTACCTTCACTCCTACAGGTCCAAAATTTGAACAGGATGGTCCTACCCTAGAGTTAGCGGCACCAGGGTTGCCCTAGTGAAATGAAGTGACAACCTTCCATGTAGTTAGCCACTGCTAGTGACTATTAGTTGCAGTCGACTTAGTGCTTGACATACAGGTTGCCTAGGAGGTCATCCCAGTCATATGAATCAGACAGATCTGTGGGTACCCTAAGGAGGGAACCTTATTAATAGTTGGATGCGGGGCCAACACCCCATCTTGCTCTTATAGATACTCAGGAACAGGTTGCCGCAAATGGCCAGGTCTAGGTAAACTTACCTACAAGGTTAGGAATCGCCAGAGAAGGTACATGAAATCCGAACGAACCAAGTTAAGATTTAAGGTTCTAGAACTATAGTAGTACAGTTTTACCTTCAAGATGAGAATTATAGTAAACTGCTTGGGAAAGGTTAGGGGCTGACTACTCCAGGAGAATGTCCTATTAAGTAGCATCCCTACAGTTGTCCTAAGCGAAGAAACTAAATAGTTGGTCATTCACGACCTTACGGTTTGCTTATAAGCTATCACTGTCATAGCATGACATTCAGAGTATCATTAGGCCACTCTAGATCTTGCCCTTTCTAGTCTAGACCATTAGAGGTTATGATCACTATCAGGATCCTCTGATCAGATATAGGCACACGGGGTGTGCCTGTTGGCAGCTATACAAACTATTCTAGGGGCTAGTAGCGATTGCGTCAGGAATAAAGAACCAGATACGCCTTTTGAGCGGCTAGATTAAGACTAAAATGCAGTTTGTTTGTTGCGATATGCCCCACCTAGGATAGCCTTTCGTTGACCAACCTCAGGGTTACTAGCTGCGTTGTTTCCTTTGGGGCTATATGGATACTCCAAGGAGCTATATGTTGTCTCAAGGGACTATATTCAGGCCCAAGAGCCATATTACGGTCCATCCTTGGATGGATTTTTATTTTTTTGTTGTAACAACATCACTGACCCTCGACGAGCAGGGTGCATGTTCACTCCAATGCACGCGCAAGCGCACGCGGTCGTACAAGTAATACAGTGGCCCTTTTCAGAGCCGGATGTCAAACCCACAGGGACTGGACCAATTCAGCGAATATTCAAGTTCGAGTGTTAATTTAATCTTCACAAGTGTTCATTATAGAAATTTCGTAAAATTCTAATTAAGTCTATGGGTGATCACAAAATACTCAAGAAATGATTTAAGAAGCAACTAGAGTTAAGGCCTAATAATCATGCAATGCTACAATTCACAATGGTTCTAGTATGAAAACTTCAGCAGTTGTCTCACATAATTAAAATGCTATGTGCATGGTCTTTCAAGCCTCTAAACATGACAAACTAGTCTAACACCTGCATCATTGAGTGGGGATGTGACGTCTTAATTCATGAGCAATATAACATGGATGTGGTATACGGAGTTTGTGCCCTTGATTAAGGACTTTCGTACCTCTAATCATTTAATCGGAAATATCTTCAATCCTACTTCTACGAGTGGTGATGTGAAAATTCTAAGTCGATGTCTATCTCATCCCATTTTATCAACAAAGCAAGGAAAATTAGGTATAATTTCTATCCTAACCGCGAATCCTATCATAAAGATAAGAACTTGCTCCCTACATTCTTATGTTCTAGCCTAGGGTTTCTCTTTCAAGCTTTTACCTATGCTTAACGCGTTTTTTTCATGGTGATCAAGCATAAAATCATTAATAATAAAGAATGTAATACAAAACAAAAACTAAAACTCAAACCAATGAAGAATTCATGCATTTACAATCATATTACGTAGCCTCAACCCTAGAGGAAGGGTTTTAGCCACTCATGTTCATACAAATACTCAAAAAAATGACTAGAGTAACGTACTTACAAGAATAGTTAAAAGAGAATGCAAAATAATGAACCCTAGGTAGAGTTCTTAACTTCTCCCTTAGCGCCTTTACGGTTTCCCAAAAATATTTCGTGATAAATAATTTTAGAAGTTAAGGGTTCAATTTATAATAAGATGGAAAAATGCAAAATTTGGCCATTGGTGAAACAACTCCGTGGCATGCTGCCAACATGGAGATTTTCCTCCGTGGCATGGAGCTTAAAGCAGAGATCAGGCTCTGTGACACAGAGCAATCGTGCAGGCTCACTGTTTGGTAGCCCCTACTTATATAAATTAATTCTTTGCTCCTTGGCACGTTGTTGAATGCCCCAATGCTTCTCCGTGGCACAGAGTTGGATCCAAATGTCATTTTTAGCTTGTCTCCTCATCCATCATCCGTCCCTTAACACTTATCTTCAAGATTAGGACCATTATCTTCACATAGAGCTCCATACATTGGCAATTTCTACCTATAAAGAGAGCTAATCATATTTGTTAATCCATGGCCACAAATTACAAAAAATACATGAGATTATTCTTAAATTAAGGTACAACATGGGTATAAAATAGTATTTGGGCATGTAAATATGCCCAATATTACTACCCCACACTTAAAGCCTTGTTCGTCCTTGAAAAAATCCTTTACATCTCATGCACAAGGAAGACTCACAAATTACCAATTGACGCAAGACGACTCAAATTAAGTCTACAATGACTGATTTAGATGGCAGGTTCAAATAAAGCATG
>JACEIK010006572.1:0-18073 GCA_018107945.1 Datura stramonium
ATGACAGATAGGATTGAGTAGGATTTTATTTTTATTTAAAAAAAATAAAAAATGAATTAGGACACACGTTGTAGTTAAATACAATTTAAAAAAAAGGATTAGGACAAACAAATATTTGACCAAATTTGAAAAACATTGACCGTAATATTAGGGGTGCACGCAGAAATCAACGTAATCGTAGCGCGTGAGATCACCGCACCCTACTGAGAATTCGTACAGTATAAATTTCACCAGGCGGGAGCGGTTTTCCTTTCCACTCACTCCTCAAGCAAAAAAAAACAAAAAGCTGAATTCACTTCCTGTTGCTCGCTTAAACTTGTTCGTTAAGTTTTTAGGGCTTTGATTTCTCCCGGAAATGGCGTCTTTTCCGACTTCATCACCGTCGGATATACCGTCGTCGTCATCATCGATGTCCCCTGAGTTTCCTGTTCTACCAGTTGCTGCTTTGAGGAGTAAAATCGTTGAGAAAATTCGGGAGAATCGCGTCACTCTGATTGTTGGTGAAGCTGGTTGCGGTACTCCTCTTGCTCGATCTCTATATAAGCAGTTGCTGCATATGTATATGTCTTTTTTTTTTTTTTCGGACTGAGATTATATATATATACACCGTAGACGTATATGGAATGTATCGAGAAACGAGAGGTGCTTTATCTATGGGACTCGGACTGTGTGTGTATATATATATATGTGCATTGAAGATTTAAATAAATTCTATAACTTTTAATCAAGTATATATCTTAAGAGATGTTTTGTTTTCTCGAACCAACTAACAAAACTTAAAATTGTAGTTCTATTGGTTAGTTTCAATGATCTAACAAAAAGGAGTAGTGGTACCGAGTCATTGGAGTATGGAGAGCGGCATTTTTAAGTGTCATGGAAGTAGAATAACATACATATGAGTTTGGTACTTTTATAAGTTTTTTAGTGACTCTGTGATCGGGCTAGACTGTGTGCAGCTTGCTTACGTGCTACCTTATACCAGTATAAGTATTCGGTAACTCTTACCACCAAGGTTTAGATAGAGGTTTGCTCCACTTCATGGACCATTAGGCCAAGCCCTTGAGTACGAAGTCTGTACTTTATATTGTGGATTCATCCAAAACGAAATTCTCGTTAGAATGCAAGTGTTTGACCCTTTAGAATTACCATAGGGTTTAACTTTGTCACACTTACCTTTTAGTTTGTGTGATCAACACCAAGTTTTTGGTTTAGTGATAAGTGAAGTAGGTCGAGAACAATGGGTTCTCAACTTCAAATCCGAATGAAGACAAAAAGAATAGATGATTTCTTCCCATATGTCTTAGCATTGATGGACAAAGTTACTCGGTATCTATACTAGTGGGAGATAGTAGGTACATAGTCGAGTTGGTGATGTTAGGTTATACTACTCACTTTCATCTAGCTGACTGCATTGGTGTCTATGATACATTTTGTGAAATTTCCTGTCATTTCGTGCCTTCTTAATGATGTATTCTCTTTATGAGCTCTAGACTAGATGCAGTATTCATGACTTTAACAGGAAAGAGACCCGCAATGTCCTCATCACTGACTTCTTTCATGACCTTTAACTTTCTCATCAGTCGCTCCTTTTAGTTTTCTATTCATGAAATGATTCTGTACTCCCGTGTATAATTCATCCATAAATGCTTGTTATATTAATATTGTGTCTTACTTCTTTTTATGACACATGTTACTTAAGTATCTTATCCAAATCCAGCTTAGAACATTGGGGCTCTAGGTTTGTTGGGAACTATAAATCAAATGAGTATTGATGTTATTAATGGTTATTAGATTCTTATATGGTGAAATTCTACCTTTCCATTGTTTGAACTTGGGTATAATTACTAGCTTAGTAGTTTTTGGTTAAATGTCGTCAACATTTGCTTAATGTCAAGCTACTATTTTAGCATTTATTAATTTGCTCGCTTCAATTAGTAACTTGTTGCTTGGTAATTAAGGTAAAAGCTCGCAAGTCCCTCAGTTTCTATTGGAAGAAAACATGGAACCCATACTTTGTACGCAACCAAGGAGATTTGCTGTGGTTGCAGTTGCCCGAATGGTGGCAAATGCTCGAAAATGCAAAGTGGGTGCAGAAGTTGGTTACCATATAGGGCACTCTAGGGTCTACTCGGAGAGGTAGGTTTTGTTGATTTTCTCTCAGATGAACTCTACATCCATGCCTTGCTTGAGTTTCACCTTTTCAGTCATAATGTTTGAATTGGTTGCTATTCTTCTCCTGATCTGAAGTTTGAGTGCATTACATCCTAACAGAAACTACATATCACACATCCAAGGCAAAAGTTTACATAGTGTTATAGAAAACCTTTTGGTGCACCTGCATGGGTAGAATGTTTGTATAATTGATTAACATAGTCTTTATGCTTGCCAAGGGTTCACTCATGAGAAAAATTTTATTTGACGAAGATCCTTTAGTTTAAACCCACATGCACACTTTTTAAGTTAGTCTTAGGTTGTGGTCCAACAGCTACTCATTATCCCAAGATTGAGGTCGGCATATAAAGTCTCACAATTTTGCCCTAATCGGTATACTGTTTTTATATGGGGGCTTTCCCCATCATAAAAAAAAAATTACTTTATAAAGATCCAATAATCTGCAATTCTTTGACACTAGAGGTTCTCTACATTTGCTACTGACATGCAAATCCCTAAATAGACTAGAAAACACTCCTAAGAATGCTAGCTGTAATGTAAGCATAACATCATGACTATGCCTTAGGCCCCATTAGTGATGTCCTCTAGATGAATCTTTTGTGTCCATTGTCTATGTCTATGTTGACAAAATGAAAGAGTTCCCAACATGTTGAAACGAACTGAGAGATGCTCAATTTTGGCTGGAGAAAATTGCCCATGCTGGATATCATCTAATGTGTTGACAATTGCTATATGGCCTTGTCAAATGAGTTCTAACTAATTTTCAAAATACAAGGGCGCCTTCCACGTTACATCATGCTTAATTATGGTTCACTGCCCTTTTTGGATTTTTTAAAATTTATTTTATTTTATTTTTTGTTTTATTTGGCTTCTTCTTCTTGTTCTTCTTGTTCTTTCTTTGTTTTTTCCCTCTGAAGTAAAAGACTGAGAAGTAGAAATATGGATGTTTCCCTTTCTTTTCTTTCTCTAAATTCTTAGATAATGTGTAAAGATATAGAGAAAAATTTTAAGGTTATTTCTAAACTCAATATATTGAAATTTATCAATTTGATCAAATCTCCAAAATAAATGTTGTTTTGTGGTCGTCAATGGACCGTCAAGATTGGAATACACCGTCAGTGTAAAGCTCATTTCAGTCGTCTTGTTACTTTGACAGCATTTAATCTTCTATCTCCAAGATTCCAACAAAGTGTACCAGCTCCCTATGAATTAAACTATAAATTAGAGGGTATCTTTAAATTAGTGCTACTGGGACCTTCAAGAGAAATCAAAATAGCCGCTAGTATAAAGCTATTTTCAGTTCTTATTTCTTTGACATCATTTAATATTATTTATCTCCAATTAAATGTACCAGCTCTGAAGGATTTAAGCTACTAATAAAAGGGAATCCCCTGCAACTGGCAAGTAGTACAGTTACTGAAAGATTTGAAAGCCCATTCCCTGCAACTGGCAAGTAGTGCAGTTACTGAAAGATTTAAAAGCTCATTCCCGTTCCCTGTCTTGTTTTATGTGTTAATGCAGTTTCGTGGGAAATATATGCATCCTGATGCACTATACTGTCACATTTATAGTTTAAGTTATAGAGAACATAGCCCCCTATTGATGTATTGTTAGTGAGTCTGTATAGCCATTCTCAAAAAAGAAAACTAGAAATGCATACTTATCTTTCTCCATAACGGAGCTTCTCACCTATCTCCCACGTGAAGTGTTGGTGATAGTTTTCAGTAATCATTCCTCTCTTCTGTGGTTGTTACACGGGAAGCCATTTTGGCACCTTAAGCATTGATTTATCAAGGTGCAGTTTGCATGGAACAGCATGGAAGTTATTCTGGTGTTTGAACTGAAATGTTGTGATTTAAGGGAAGTATACCAATCCTTTCCTTTTCTTGGGTAATGTCCCCCCTCTTTTTGTGAAACAGTATTAATGAATGTCATTCTCCTTCTGTAATGGGTTTATTAATGTGTTTGTCTTCCATTTACATCCAGCAATTCTTTTCAACTACTCATTATTGTTTCTTTCGTTGTGATGCATCTTCGTTGCTTAACTTATCAAGTCACCGTTATGTCACAGGTCTAAGATTGTGTTCAAAACTGCTGGAGTTCTGCTGGAAGAAATGCTAGAGAAGGGCTTGAATTCACTAAAATACAAAGTTATCATTCTTGACGAAGTGCATGAAAGATCTGTAGAGTCGGATCTGGTTCTTGCTTGCGTCAAGCAGTATTTGCTGAAAAACAGTAACCTGAGGTAACAACTCTTTCTTATTCTTTTTTTCTTCTGTATTTTGTATATATTTGTCTATCTTTGTATAAATTGTTTTTTGTGGACTACACTAGATATGTTGTTGTTGTTGTTGTATGAATTGTTTGTGATCTCTCTGCTTTTTACTTCGGAAACTTGATCTACTATGTTGCGTGCATCACAACCTCATTGGTGATAGACTAATAGTGTGCTTTGTGGGTCTATTTGGTTCAACTCTACAGGGTGGTCTTAATGTCAGCTACTGCTGATATCGCAAGATACCGTGATTACTTTGGGGATCTCGATAGGGGTGAAAGAGTAGAGGTGTTGGCAATCCCTAGTTCTGGACAAGATACCATATATCAGCGAAAAGTTTCATATATTGAGCAGGTATGATTCATCTACTTTAATGAAGAGAATCCATTTCATTTACTTGTCAGAAAAAAGGGAAATTCATGCAGCAGCTTGTTCCTTATATTGAAAAGTTATCATGCATCTATGGTCTTTAAAGCATACTCCAGCAATAGCAGTTGGTGGAAAATCTGTAACTTTGGCATTTCCCTCTCTCTAGATTAAATTCGTTTATTTATGTTTGAATTCATGGTTTACTGGTCATAATGGTAGTTTTGAAGTGGGCTGAGTCAACCTGCCTTGGCTTTGTCCTACTGCCTTGGGTGGATACATGAACCCGTTATTGTTCATACAGTCCTATTTGTTGAAAATTTTCTATTTTGACGTTCAATTACAATTATCAGTTCTTGTGTTCTATTATTTTATCCCTTTCCCCCTCTTTTCCATAGTTATTGGGATTTGTAATTGGCTGCAAAGATGTCTGCTAGAAATGAAGCAGTTGCATTGGATTCTACTATTGGTGTTACCTTTTCGAGTTATGCTTTTAAACATAAGCTTGAAGTTTGCTCCAAGGAAGCCATTCTATGGAACACGATAACTTTTGTTAGTTTTGCTTTCATGTAGACCAATTTAAGGTATAAGAATCTTTCATTTCTAAAATAAAATTTTGATGGAAGGTCATCTTTTGCAATGATTATTTCTTGAGATACTTGATTTATTTGGGTTCTGATTTGTTGCAAGTGCAGTAAAAACTTCTTAAGCCTTACCCCAGCAACACACTATATCAACCCTATCCTTCCATTTATTCCATCCTTGGCTAAGTCAGCATTAAATTTGTAATGATATGAAAATTGCAACATAAAGTGATCTTTAAATAACTAGTATGTTCTAATTACAAATCTAAAATCCTTTAAGGTAATTTACACCAACTAAGCCTTAAATAGCTACATACATTATCATCTAAAAAAGTAGATATCTTTGTGTAGGTAACTATGGTTTGTTAGAAGTGAATATCTTGAATTTGACAATTCATCATATTGTTTAGTGACACTATTGGCTGGATGATTCGGATTATACTGTCTTCATCCTAAAATAGATGACTCTCGTAGACTAGTTGATTCATTACTAACTTTTTAAAAAAAGTTTTCTTTCATTCAATCATCACTTCTTTGGCAGCTTAAACTACGGTCCATTTTAGAGATAGGTTGTTGGGCCAAAGAGAGATCTTCATCATGTTATCGAATTCTGTCTCTCTTTTCTTTTCGGATTCTTGAGGATGAGCCGTCTGATCCTAACATCATTTATGAGGAGACGAACGACAAAGCCGCCTCCTCAGATAAAGATGTCTCCAATGCTACTCTCCCGGCAAGAAGAACTTTTTCTATTGTGTTCTTTTTTTGGCGAGTTTGATTTATTAAACCAAAGTTAGATTTAGATATGTTACAGAACATAATATTTACTGAAATTGTGAATGCTTAAATAACCTATCATTTCTGAAGTTCACACCCACTATGATATTAACTTCAAATTAACAAAACTATCCATTTAAGGGAGAAAATGCTAGTTTTCAAATAGTGAAGTTTCCCTAATTTAGGGAGAATATATCCAAGATACCATGTTTTGGTACTTCTAACTTTTCTGCTCAAGTAAGGCCTCCTTTCTGTTTAAAATAACAAGTGAAATGTGTAAATATGAGTTATATGCTATGAGGATGTCACATGAAGGCTAAACTGATATTAGCATAAAAAACCAATATTGGAGGAGGTAGTATTTCAAGTTGAACTTGATGCTATCAAACTAGTCTAGTTTCTAAGTACTAAACATCAGAACTTTTAACACAGTAATCAAATACTAACTCCTTATTCACCTTACAAACTGTTTAGTATCTAAAAGAGAACTTATCTCTTATTGCCTACATTTAGTGTGGTCTTCCACTTAACTAATTTCCCTTTTCCTACTTGGCTTCTATGATGTATGTTGCTGACAAAACTCATTGCAGTTTATGCAATTTCTGGTCACTGCATGGTGTATTTTGATATTCACATGCTGCAAAAAAATTATATAGGGTAATATTTCTGCTTTGCCTGCCAGACTATGGAATATTTTAAATTAATCAGAAAGGGAAAATTATGAACATCAGATCTTTATCAAAAGAGGAAAACGTGAATTTTTTTAAAGTGTAATACAGTGCAGCAAGTGATTTTTTTAAAGGATATGCAATAATGTTCCTCTAAATTATTAATGTTTTCCATTTAACATAAATTGGAATCTGCAATGATTATTATTTCCTAACAGGTAGCTGCACTCCTTAATATGGAACCAGAAGACCCGGCTCTGAAATGCTGTTCTGGTCCAAGTCCATCGACTGTTGCTGCTGATATCGAGCCTGAAATGTATCAGCTCATACACAATCTAATTATACACATTTATAAAAATGAAATGGACATCGAAAAAGGGATTCTGGTCTTCCTTCCAACATACTATGCACTTGAGCAGCAGTGGCGCTTATTAAAGCCTTTCAGCAAAAATTTCAAGGTTCACATTCTACATCGCAGCGTCGACACTGAACAAGCTCTCAATGCCATGAAAATCTGTAAGTCGCATTGTAAGGTACGCTTTCCTTCCTCCCCCTTTTTCAACTTCCATCAGTGTCTCAAAAATCTGTGGAGACAGTCCTAAAAGCAGGCAGAATACTTGCACCCAAGCGTGTGGCATAGTTGGTCAACAAAATGGGAAGAACCATGAGGTCTCAGGTTATTCAAATCCCAATAGAGACCAAAAAACTAAGTGATTCCTCTCATTTGCTCAAGCCCCAAGGTCTTGGTAGACAAATTTATCCGGTACCCGTGTTGGTGGGGGTAGCATGTACCCGATAGAATTAGTCGAGGTGCGTGCAAGTTGGCCCATACACCACTGTCACAAAAAAGGAAACAACTAAAGTACCTATAATCCCCCAAAGCCCCCTCGCCTGCCCAAAAGAAAAGTTTCATTTTTATTTATAACATCTCTTAACATATTTGTGTTTCCTTTAACCCGTTCCTGGTTTTATTTCTGCAATTAGCTGCTGTCAGTATTCAGTGAAAAGAATACTGTTACTCCATTCATGTCTCTACAATGCTGATGCTTCTTGCTAGTTATCAAAAAGATACTGATGCCTCTATCTGAAACTTAAACTTTTCCCCAGGTTATTTTGGCGACAAATATTGCAGAATCTTCTGTTACAATACCAATGGTGGGGTATGTCATTGATTCTTGCCGTTCTTTACAAGTTTTCTGGGATAATAACAGGAAAACAGATTCTGCAGAGCTTGTGTGGGTTTCCAAATCACAGGTATTAAGCGAGCCATGTTTGCCAATTCCGATCTCTCTTCATGAAATTATTGCTTCTAATGTTTTGAGATGCAGGCAGAACAAAGGAGAGGGAGAACTGGACGGACTTGTGACGGCCATGTATATCGATTGGTAAAAAGATCATTTTATAGTCACTTAGAGGATTATGAGCCTGCTGCAATACTGAGGTTATCATTGAGGCAGCAAGTACTTATGCTTTGCTGTGCTGAATCTAAAACCATCAATGATCCCAAAGGTAATCAGCTAAAATTCTGTGCTTTTTTTGCTGGATTCTGAGCATCAGAGTTTCTTTTCTTTCCCTTTCCTTTTACATGGTTATCTTCATGAAATTTCTTGCTGCTTCAACTTGAGTTTTGTTGTGAAACTTGCTATAATGTAAATAAAATGATCAAAGCATGCTTAGGGATGGAAGAATTGTATAATTGTCTTGTTTTTCCTTCTCCTATTTTCTTTCTACATTGTTAGTCTTGCGCTACTATGAGTTTGTTTTACTGTTACGAGTCCCAAGAGAATTATTATGGAAAATGTTTTTCTGACTTCTCTACGCTTCCCGATTCTACCATCCTGAAACATGCATTTTAAAGAGGTTTTGTTGAAAACCGGGTTTTAAGAGTGTGGTTATGGAATAATATATGTGAAGAAAATGGATATTGCGCTTAATTCAACCTCTAAAGCGAGCTCATGAGGTAAGGATTGCCTTAGACCGTGCAAGTAGATAACAACCTTGTCTGTCAACCAATAAAGAATGAAAATAAATGCATGAGATAAATTTGGTGCAAGTATTACAAGCAAAACTCGTCCAATCTCCTCTATTATCAGATACATAGCGCCCTCTACAAGGTGGGCTGGTTGGACCAAGAAGTCAAACCAACCTGCTCAGTTGTCACCCATAGTTTAGGCACAAAGCATGACTAATCAGTTTACAAATGGGCTGAACAAATATCATTCATCCAAATAGCATGGTATTGAGTGTTGTTATCATCAATTTACGTAAGTTTGTCTATGTTCCATAATTCTCTTTTCCTTTTTCAACTCTACTGCTGTTAATGAATGTGGGATACCATAATATAACTTTGGATCTTTTATTTAGTTCTGCTACGGAAGGCTTTAGATCCTCCAGAACCTGAAGTGGTTGAGGATGCATTGAGTTTGCTTGTTGACAACCATGCACTACAAAAAGCATCTCCAAGGAGTCGTTATGAACCTACTTTTTACGGAAGATTGCTAGCCAGCTTTTCTCTTTCATTTGATGCTTCTGTACTAATAGTCAAGTTTGGAGCCCTAGGAATGTTACGAGAAGGAATTGTTATTGGTATAATGATGGATATGCAGCCACAGCCCATTCTTCGTCCTTTCGGCCAAGAAAGTTTGGTACTATCCCTATATGCTTGAATTTGTGAATGCCACATTTCATTAATGGTTAGATTAATTGAACATCCTTTGATAAATAAATTTGATTTTCCAGTTCATGAAGTACATTGACGACTTTTTCTGTGGAGATTCTAGGACCACTGGTTTATCAGGTAGAAAAGAGGTAATCTGTATGGCAAATTCGTGTGCATTTCAGTTCTGGCAACGTGCCTTCAAGGTAAAACCACATGACTACAGGATCCCCCCCTCTCCCCCTGGTTCTTTTGCTTTTTTTTGCTGTGATGTAATCGTTCTACTTATGTATATGTCTCCAAATGAAGGATAAACACCGTGTTGATCATTTAAGACAACTCTTCAAGTTGGATAATGCAAAAGACAGAGAAACAGTGCTTCCAAAAATTGAAGAAGAGTGGTGCTTATTCCATAATCTTTTGCAATCGGCACTCAACCAAGTTGCTGAATCATGTATGTCATCTTGAATTTTACCAGTCTATATTCCTTGTTTTATTGTACTAATAAGCCTGTACTGCTGCAGATGATGAAGTTCTAGACTCTTTGCATCGATATCGACCCCGATTTCTTGCTACATCAGGTGGCTTACCATCTTATTATAATCCAAATGACTATCAGCACAGGTGCTATCTCGACTGTGAGCAGCATTTAGATGCTGATGCCTTAGATATGGATTATGGGCTCCTTGAACAAGGTAGTGAAATAAGGAAATGCGTTTCTGTTCCATTTTTGGGCCACAACGAATCTTTAGCACTTAAGGTGGCTCGAGATTTTGCTACTGTAGTCAAAGAGGTAATGTATTCTGCTTTTACTTTGTAATATTTGATGTCAAGATTTTGATGTCATCTTCCTTTTCTATGTTGAATAGATGAGAAGTCAGTGTTCTACAGATGTCTCTGGAAATTATGACATGTTGGCCTACCTTAATGGTGGTTCCACAAGTGAGGCTTCTCTGTGTAAATATTTTGTTAGTGGCCTGTGCAACCGGGGTGCCCACTGTTCATTTTCTCATTCTTTACAAGCAAAGAGGTCCACTTGCAAATTTTTCTTCTCTTTACAGGTATCAGTAGTTTTATGGCTTATTCAAGTATTTTCCAATAACAACGTACCTCATGGATAACCCCCCATTGAAAATATTGGTGATTGAAATATGAGGAAGTGAGTGCTAGGGAAAAGGAGTTAAGGAAGGTTGCTTCTCTTTGTATTTTTGGGTTAATTTCGAGATAGAGGAATAAAAGAATATTCTAAGGGGTTGCAAGTTCATTCTGGAGAGTAAAGAGTTCATTTTTGTTTCATTTGGTGTAACAAAGATATCCGTAACTCACATTGTATATTTACACCGTCTTGGTGTATATCAATGAGATTATTTTGACTTATAAATGTTTTCAAAAGATGTCCCTTGAAATATGGATTGAAATATCGTCATGATTGCTGCGATTAGCCCTTCTTTGATGCCACTCTTTAAATTCTGTCTCTGTTAGCCAAATGGGCTAAATTTTACCTTTACAAATAGTTAGCTGTATTTATCTTTTTGTACACAAATTTAACCCACTGGCCAACTGGGGACATAATTTTAGTAGTGGCCTCCAAAAATTCATTTTCACAAACGCCTCCTATATTACTTACATGTTAAAGCATGGGGAAGATGAACATTTAATGGCGTGCCATATATATAGAAGGGAAAAATATTAAATTTTTAGTGCTTATTGCCTTATCCAAAAGTTATCATATACTAAATGGTCCTATATCTTTGGCTTCTCTATATTTTCTTTGTACCAAATTTTCTCAAGGGTATCTATACTCCCATCTGACGTATTCTAAATTTACATATCTATAGGGATGCCGGAATGGAGACTCGTGTTTCTTTTCTCACGATTCTGTTCCATCTAGTTATTCTGGTGTTCTGTCAAGTTTATGCCTGCCAGAGAATGAGCCTGCTAATATGTTGTCACTTCTGCGATGGTTTCCTTCACCCCATAATGGGTGCATCCTCGTACTGGATGATAATGATTTATATTTTTCATCACATCTTGCACGTTGTTATGCTCCGTCTTCTATAATCTCCACGACATCCCTTCGAGATGAATCCACACTTGACCAGTTACCAACTGGTGTCAGAATTCTGTGGGGCCATTCACATCCATACAACACGATAATATCCAAAACTGCAGGGAGTTCAGTTCCATGGAGTGAAGTTAAATGTGTTCTATGGTTCCCAAAATTTGAAGCAGAACATAGAGAAGGGCAGAAGAGCATGATGCAAACCTTTTTTGAGTATTTTGCCATCCGGATACTTGGAGATGCCTTATATGAAGTTAAAGTAATCGTTACCATGAATAGCATGCGTTTCTCATACCTACAGGTAATTTACTCATACTGGCTTAAGTAATCCCCAATAGCACTTCTATGCAAAACGGAAGAATTGTAGACCATGTCTTTTGTACTTTGTACTTTAAAAAGTCAATTGACAAGATACGAGTAATTGCATATTTGGTAATTTTGAACTACTTCCTTAATCCCCTTCACTATTTCTTTTTATGCTGCAAATAGTTTCTCTCCTTCTATCCATCCTCATCCTAAATCCCATCTGTGCTAATAGAAATGCTTCGTTGATTTAGATTATTTCCCCTCCTTTACTTTGCTGAAATTGAATGTTTGAGACTGTTGCTTCAGGTGGAAAAGCTGGCGCGGGAGTGTTGCTTTTTTCTCAACCATTCATTTCCATTTGACGAACAGAACCTGGGAGAGTTATTTGATGAGGTTAGACACAGAAAGCCAAAGATGCAGTCGAAGCCTGTCTCGTATGTTTTCTCGCTGCATCCTCCTGTAGGCGTCCAGTTAGGTGATTTTGCAAGAATCCTTAATCAAGACGTGAATATAGCTGTTTAGATATAAGATCAGCTCCAGAATGATGTGCAGCGCGGAGAGTTAAATGTTATGCGGATTTGCGTAGAAATAGGGGTTTTTGACAGGTGAAATCATCATTTCATTGACACCAGGTGAAAGATGGTTTTCTTATATACTCTTTAATTATCAATTATTGAAGGTTTGTCATGTACATTAATTTTCCTCATGGATGAGGACAGATTTCCTTTAGATATCCAAAATGCTGAAACTGCAGACAATTCTCTCGTCTTGATTAGTTTTTTTTGTTGTTTAATCATTGCATCTCCCCCTCCCATGTGTGTTTTTCTTCTTCTTGTTATGATAATTAATGTTGAGCTTAATTTTAGGGCCCTTTTTTTTGGGAGGGGTTTATATCCATACGGTCCACTGGCCTGACTAGTTTGATTTTTGTGTTGCATAAGGGCCCATTTGAAAGGGAAAAGCTCCTTATTAGGATTTTTTAAATTCATTTTTTAGAAGGGGGAATTTTGGATTTACTGATAAAGTCGCTACCATGTGACCAGGAGGTCATGGGTTTAAGCCGTGGAAACAACCTCTTGCAGAAATTCAAGGTAAGGTTGCGTGCATACAATAGGCCCTTGTGGTTTGGTCCTTTCCCTAATCCCGCGCATAACGGGAGCTTTAGTGCACTGAGTTGCCCTGTTCTTTCTGGGTTCCGATTTCAAATCTCATTTGTGGGATTACATTGGATTTGTTGTTGTAGGTCTTGATCATGACTCATGAGACTTATAGTTAAGAATAGAGGGATTCTATATATTCAACAACAATCCCGTGGTGGTGATTTTAGAGCTTATGATAGGAGTCTAGAATTGATAATCTTTTTCCCAATTGTTAGATTAATGTTATCAGACTTATTATTTGAAATTGGTACCGTGAATTCTTTCATGTATCTTAGAAGGTGTTTGGCCATAGGATTTGAGAGCTTGATTTCATTATGGGTTCTTAGAATGGCCAAAAATGAATTCAGAATTTTTAATTGTAGTTCAAGACTCGAATCTCAACTGATAAATCATTAATAATCTTGTTTGAATTATGGGTTCAACATTTAAAAGATATTTTCCGTGTCAACATTTTTGTTTTTGTCTTTATACTTCTATGTAACTAGCTTTTAGGCATGTGTCTTGCACGTGCACGTATCTCGTGTTAATAATTACTAAATTAGCAACTTAAGTTATAAATTTTTAATTGTGCATACATTCTAACAAATATTTATTTGAGTCGGAAGAGAAGATATTTTTTGACAGACTTTATTTCAGGTATTTGAATGATTGTTCGATTAATTTGAATTTGTGTCGCTTAGGACCCGTAAAAGGGGAAAGTACTCCCTGTCAGAATTTTGACTTTTAGCTCTTTCATTTTTAAAAGAGTAATAATAGATGAATGTTACATCATCTGTGCGGGTTGTTACTTTTGCGACAAGGAAAATTTTGCTATCTTAGGAGTAAAGTTACGAAAAATGACTTTAGCTCGTCAGTTCAGATTGAACTCCTCACTAATATATATGTAGTAGCGTTTGATTGATTGTTTAAAAAGTCGTGCAAATTTTATATGAGCATTTTTGATCTACCAACTATTTACTTTGAGTCTTCCCGTTTCTACATTTGTGTAGACGGATGTTATACCATTCGCGCACGTTGTTACTTTTACCATAGAAAATTTCGGTACCTTAGGACAGATTAGAGTTAAAGAAAATGACTTTGGTTCGCTAGTTCAGACTTAAACTCCTTGCTTCACGTTGTAATATATATTAGAGAGAGATATAATAACATAGAAGACATATTTGAGGATGAACTGAATATACATACACTGGCTGCTATTGTATATTCTATAGGTGATTACAGTGAATTTTCTGTATTATCAATCAACTAAAATATGTTCCTCTGCGAGATAGCAAACATTGTTATGCTTACAATACTGGCATATTTTCTGCCTGCTTCTTCCTATGATATGGCACCAAAATCTTCACTATAATCATAATATATCCTGTCAATATAAGAACAAAAACGGTTTCGGGTGAGGTCGGGGAGAAGCAGTGATATCAAAACAGCAAGAGAAATGTATGTCTGGACGACCTACACTGACTATGGAAGCTTATTGCAGTTTGCTGGAACCCAGCCAATCTGTTGTTTCTCGTTGTCGTAGATCACCATTTTGTCTATCATAGAAATATCTGCATACACAAAATCCAGAGAAAACAAGGACAGAAGTTATCATGTGGCCTTTATCCGAAAACTGATGTCCTCCTCGGAGAAAATGTTGGTCATGTGTGTTCTTGTGTTGTACATCTAGACGAGCAAAAAGGAAACACTAACTTTGAACAGTATAAAAAGAAAGATGCCTTGTTGTGTCATACCTCCGATGATATTAACATTTCCTAATCCAATCTCTGTACCATTCAATATGCCTAAACATATATTGCCATGATTCTGAAAGGATAAGAATAGTCAGTATCGCGATCTATACTTTTTGAACTGCAAAACAAGATTCACGGAGCAATTTAAAAGATACTTACCGTACGAATAAGATAAGCCTCGGGTGTCAGTTGAAGCTGAACATTCTTAGTTTTTGTGAAACCAAGTGTTAATGGCTTGAAGTAGCTCTTGGCATCATTAATGGAATTGAAAGGTTTGGAGCCTTTCCAGCAGACGGGTAAGCTTTTGTCATCCACTGCATCAGTCAGCTGATTCGCGTTTATGTTTTTCTTTATCTGAAATCAACAAATATTATAACTCGTAAGTCCTGAGACAAAAAGGCGATAATAAGCATTTAGGAAGGAGGTTTTTTTGCCTGATCTTACCGTAGACAACAGAGTGTTGTAAGCTTCGGAATTGAAGTAGGTAAAGGTACTTCCACTGTCTAAAATTATCGGTAGACCCTTTATTCCAATTGCCTGCCCACCAAATAGGACATCTGCTGGTCCCAAAGAATAGTGTTTCCTGAAATCATAGTAATACACAAAAGTTTATTCACATTTTGCACGCAAAGTGCAAATTTCTATATACAAAAGCAGCAGCTACAGATGGAACCATACTCTGTAGATGCACGAACAATAGGTGTCCAAACAATCCCGGAAGAGGGAAGAACATCATCTCCAAAGAAAAGAAAACCTCCACCTTGCCCGCTTAAACAGTGACCTACTACATTCCTGATAAGACCCGAGCTACTCATCTGTGATACTAGGCTTGATTTTCCATTTCCTAGACCGAGAATTCCATCTGTATAAGGTGCATGCGCGGAGTCTGGCACTTCTTGATCGTACCCACAACTACAGAAGGGAAATCAAACTCATGAATCACCAGCATCACAACTTACATTACACGGAAAAAAAAAAGTGGAAGAAATGGCATTTCGGATAATTCAATGAGTATCTTACCCAAACACTAGAGGAGGAACAATGGTGCAACCATTGGTGAATTTTACTGTAAATATGTCCTTCACCAGCACTCCCAAGGATGAACAACTATCTGCATACTCAACCTCATAGTCACATTGGTCATCAGGATTGCGATGGGGATGGTTTCCAGGCGATTGAAGGGATTCACATATGGGATCCTTACACTTGACAATATTTTTACTCGGTTTGTAAGGACTGTGAGGAGCCTGCACATTGCACATATATGCAGTCGGATGATTTTGGATTTGAATGCATATTATAATGATCTTTCAGCGTAACTTGAAAGAGCTAAGCTGTAGAAGGAACAAAAAGAAGAGTACTCACCGGAAGGCATTTGACGCAAGGTGCATCACATTGGAGCCAAGTGAGATCACTCCCTGTGTCTATGTCAAGGAAGTAAGGTTTGGGGGGTTGGCCTACATTGAGTGTCGCCTGATAATACCTGCACGTGAAACGAATGTCCAGGTTTAAGAGATAGAGAACAGGAAACAAGTAATATGCAAGTTTTACGAATTTCATACATGAATATAGAAGTAAATTCAAGTTTAAAAACTAACAGATCTTCTCCTGGTGAACCAAGAATTCATCCCCCAACAACCAAACACGTATAAAGTTGCTGGTTGATGTAAGTTAGAATGAACAGAGGAATGTTTTGTGTAAATAAGTCAATTGCATCACAGCTAAACCCCAATACATCTGCCCTTTCTCAACGCATTTCTTTAGACAGAAACTTCTTTTTTTCCTCTTTTCGGGTAATAAATCTTTCTCAAAACACAGAGTGTGAATCAAACCTATGTTTGAATTGAAACTGAAATACTGATGCAAGTTGTTCCCTTCTGAATCAGATAGATTCATATCTGATGAAAGAGGTTGACAATAAGTTCTAACCTTCAGGTCAGAGTAAAGTCTTAAATACCATTAACTAGGAAATCATAGGATACTCCAATGGAGAAATGTACACGAAATTTTCAAGCTGAAAAAATTGCAAGATGAATATCAAGTCAACAAATATGATGAAAGAGCCCCTTCCAATATTCCAGCTACTGAAGAAAAGCACAACATATGAAAAAAACTTCACAAATAGAGAAGAAAAAAAGTATAGATGTTGAACTCCTTATATAATCTTCACCGGAATCAGAGGCGAATGCAGCTATTTTGCTGCACGTTGCATCTGAACCAGTACTTTCAGCACGGAACATAAATTTATGTATAAAAATTCACTAAAATTGCAACAAATAATAAGTCTGATCCCATAATGTTAGAAGTACAACGAGTTCAATGCTAAAAATCTTAAAAGGTTGAACACATAATAGTGATTAAATACTGAATCCTCTTCAGACCAAAATCGTGTCCTTATTGCTACACACTGAATAACAAAACCCTTTTAAGATTTTTGTGGATTTTTTAATCAGCAATCCTTTTTAATTTTTTGTAGAGACTCATTGACAGTTTGACACCCATTAGCAATTCAAGCAGATACTAGATAGATCATTGGGAGTGAAAAGAAAAGAGTAGTGGATGATACCCTTTTGGATACAGATTCCCAACAAGGGGAAAAACTACAGAGGAACCAAAATTTGACTGTTTCTTCCATGGTGGACGAGGCAGATTAAATGCAGAAAAACATCCCTGAAACGATCCAGATAGAAGCAGATAGTACAATACCCAAATGGGTACTTCCCATTTTCCTCTCATGATTGATTTTGACGAACAGAAAGATCAAACAAACCAAAAAAATTGGATTCCGGGTTGAACAAGTGATTTTGGGAACAGAAAGATCAAACAAACTCTCAAAAATCACTTAAAAAAAATTGATTCCGGATTGAACAAGCATATATGAGAGAGAGAGAAAGATTGTAGAAAAATGGGAGTTGAATAAGCTGAAGTTTGAACTGAAGCGTTAATGGCGAATGAGGAAAAATGGAGACTGCGTCAATTTCACGTGCAGGAGAAAGCACGAGGAAAGAGATGACTTTTTTGTGCATTGCACTACTTGTTTTTACGGGGGGTGGTTGGTTGAGATTCCTGGAAGTTTACTAGTTGTAGGGCCCACATATTTATTTATTTATTGGTGTCGAAGTGTTCGTCGAGCCTAGTGAGTCGAGCCGAGGCCAATTGTGTTGAGTTCAATAGAACTTGTTATGATATTGAGTCAAGCTGAGCTCAACTCATATTGAGTTCAACTTTATTACTAATATCTAAATAAAATCGAAGAGTTATTGGTTGAAATTCTTGAAAATTTACTAGATATGTGTATGTGTTTTGGAGTTTGGGGG